>VZUA01016039.1:2062-12465 GCA_013401035.1 Horornis vulcanius
ATAAAGCAGCATTTCTACAATATACGAACGAGGACATTTTTTAAAAATGCACAAAGTTGTTACCTTTTAAAGTGCTGCATTTAAAGAATATAACTCGGAATTCTCTACTTTGATTAAATTCTTGAAAAGTATCCCTACTGTAATTTGTCATAAGGATGCTGTACTATGTGCCCTGAAATGTATTTTTTTACTAATAGACAATTTATTACGGCACAATGGCACTACTACTGTTTAGATAATATACCACTGCATTCTGTTAATGAGTTATTAGCTATTCAGGTGTGGCTGATTTTTTTTTCTCTGCAGTTATTAAAATTACACGTTTCTAAATATACAGAATAAAACTGTTTTTAAAATAATAAAGATGATTGTAGTACCTTATTGTTTCTGAAATGCATTTATGTGTACATAACACAATCTTGTTTTTTCTGTGTGAGTAGACAGCTGGATTCTGCCATATGTTCATATGTGTAGCAGAACTCCTTTGTGGAGTTAGTTGGAGCTGTCTGCAGCAGGGCTGCTGAAATTATGAACTCCAGTGTGGATCCATTGGAATTACTCAATACAAGTAGGAGTGGTAGAATTCTCTCTTGGCTCATTATGTTGGCCTAGTTTAACTGTGACACCCAAGCTTCCAAAAACCTTGGTAGTGTTCTAGATTTACACATAGTATAGCTCTACTATATTAAAGTTTTTCCTACAGAATCCCATTACCTGATTGGAGTATTGGAGTATTGATTAGTCTTATCAGGGAAAATAAGTTGTAAAGGATATTTTTTTAAATGCTGGGAAACAGTGCATAACCCCGATAGTTTCCTTTCTGTACTACTTACAAGAAAGTTTTGTTTCTCAGGCATGACTTAGCCCAGAAGATGCACTTAGTATTGTTACTATTCCTCCTCCTGGCTTCTCTTGCTCACTGGCAGAGCACGAGACACTGGGAAGTCCTTGGCTTAGGGTAAGCACTGCTTGACAAAACTAAAATGTCAGTGTTATCAACAGTGATGTAATGAACTTCAAAGCACAGCACAGTACCACCTACTAAGGAGAAGATTATCCCAGGCAAACCCAGGACCGTGTGAAACACTACAAAAGGAGTCAGGCAGTCACACTTGGGGCACCCTGGCTTTACACTGCATGGACTATGTACAGTGGTGTTTTTTTGTTTTTTGAGCAGCCTGAGTCCAGCATGCTGTAAGGTGTAACTGTCCTGTGTTGATTTTACTCTAGTGATCCAGGGAACATCTTTCTGCTCTTCTGTTTTTAAAGAGCGTAGGGTTATGCCTTTCTATCAGAAAGAAAAAAAAATAACAGCATTTGCTCTGTTGTCATTTCATAAGTGAGGTGAGAAACTGATGCTGTTCAAAAATGTGGCAATTCTCTACTGCAAAGCAGCCTGTTGGAGAAATTGTCTTTTGCTGTGTCTGCCTGTTGCAATGTTTGTCAAAGTGTCTGATGTGAGCCACGTGCATGCATGCCTTTCTTGTTAAATCCCGTTATTTTGGGTTAAAACATGGACAGTGAGAATAACTAGGCTGAAATAACACATTTATTTTAAAATAATAGTGGTTTTGAAATCTTTATCCTTGCAAGTGGTTGCATTCCTTATATATTTTATATAGGCTAGGCTCTGGAGGAGGTAAGTTCACCTGTAACATTGAAATAGTGTTTCTATTTACTGTTTAATGTGAAGTTCATAAACTGCATCTCTCAGTTCTTCCTGTGATGTCCTGGTCAACTTTGGTCCTGCAAATTGTACAGAAGTGTTAAACTTCTACCCCTCAGGTCTTGTATTCATTTTTAACAAGGGCCTTCAGTGTTGTAAACAGACAGGGAATACAGAATTGCTGTTTCTCTCTGACTCAGATTTTTGGTAAAAATCTTATTTTTATTTTTTCAAGAAAAGTAGCAATACATATTCAGTGATATATAAACAGTTACATCTGTAAAAGTAATCCATTCCTATCAGCCTGGAGTAGGTGAACATTTCAGCAATGGTAGGGTATGGTTGAAGATTCTCTGCTGCAATGTAACGTGGAACAGGTGATGGAAATTGAAGCCATACAGTTTTGGAGAGTAGATGTTGGTAAGCATCTCTGAAAAATGTGTTCTTAGTATCTAAGTCACTTGAGGAAGGCATCTGTAGAAGCCCTGCTGAGTGCTGTGGTGGCCTGGGTGTGTATGGACTTCTCTGGCTACTGGCTCCATCCATTGGCAATATCAAATGATTGGGTAAAAATATTTTTCATTATCTCCAAACTGTGCCTTATGGTCTCGTTAGCAAGGATCTGAGAATAAATACACTTAGTATTACATTGTCTTTACAGTATTCTGCACCACTTGTCTGTTTTAGGCAAAAGTTGATGAGCACTGTAGATAGGCTGTAAAAATAAATTACAGCCTGTTAAGGTAAGTACTGGTTGAAAACATTTTGATTAAGGTATTAGTTTCTAGAGAATATTAAAAATAAGCAATATATTCTTATTAAAAAATTATGGCCCACTTCCCTTTCAGCTTTGGGGCTTAGAATTTGGGGGAAGATCTAACTGAAACAGGCTATAGAATTTAAGGAAAATGACATCAGGTATTTAGTCTGACAGGTTCTTTTATATCTTTGCATACTAATGGTGATACTAAATTACATACATATAAAAGCTTTGCCCAAAGATTTAGATGATCTTGCCAGAGTGAAACCTGGCATTGAAAATTATTCCTTGCAGAAAGAAGATGGGAAGAAATGTCTTGGCTAGAAGGATCATTCATAATACAGAGCCTGACAGAGAACTTCCAGTATAGATGGTGTAACAGTGGAACTGACTGCAGTGATTTCCCTCCTAATTATACTTCTGTCCTTCCTGAATTAATGACCAAACATTTCACATTGCAAAATAAAAAGGTAAGGTAGAATTAACTACATTGGTGATGCAGAAGTTTACATATTTGTTTACTGAAGCAGCACATTAGTAAAGCAGTACATGGGGGAAATCAGCTTAGTGCTCAGGAAATAGTTGCTTAAAATTTAGCTTTGTGCTAATTGTTTTCAGCTTGTCTTGTCTGAAAGCTGTGTAAAGGCACAAGATACATGCAGATGCAAACCTTACTGTATAGAAAATAATGCTATGAAATGAGCTACAGTAACCTGCTGGCCCAGTGGAACAGCCAGAGCCTGTGGCAGAGGGAAGAGTTGCAGTCCTTTTCCCTGAACAGCAGTGGCAGTCCCACTGGTGCTGCCAGTATTGGCATTGCTTTTTTTATTTCTATCAGCAGCACACTGAAGGTTTTTATAGCCCTTCACATGTCTGCTGAGAATGCAGGAATGATGAGAGTGGGATTGTGTATCTTCCAGATACATTTCACATACAGACTTCCATTTTTTTAATAATTGACATCTTCCTGGTTCTAGGGAGTTTTGAAAAGGCAATTCTGACATAAGCTATTGCAGTAATATCTATGCATCTGTGTCAGTCTCAGTGAAATAAAGCTTACTTGTCCCCCAGTCCCTCATTCACCAGTGAATCTGTTCAGTCTGATTTTATGTATACACATACACACCTGCCACTGCTGCAGAGGCTGAGCTTTGCAGGGAACAGGGGAGGTGTCCTTGTGGATCTAAGTCTTGTTCACCTCCCATAGGATCCATTGGATGTTCTGGGGTGGTCAGAATGCATGTCTGCCACAGAACTTTGTATGCTTTGAACTTTTACTGCATTTTCATAGCAATTGGGAATAGTTTTATAATATGGTCTTGAGGGTTGTTGATCACATAGTAATAATGTGTATGTCATTGCACTATTCTTGGCAAACAGGAAAAACAGAGGTAATCACCTGCTTGTAAACAAAAAAGCATTTCTTAAAATAAGTTTGCTTTCTCATACCATGAAAGTGAATATATAATTAAAAACACTTCAAATAAAAGGGAGTAATTCGGATCCACAATTTGTGTTAGATCCCCTTTGTGCAGGCTTCTGCACAATGAGAACTCCACCAGAGCTCCTGTGCAGTGTATATGTAACACAGATTAGTTAATGCAAAATCACACTTAACTTCTGACAGCCTCTTGCCACTCATTTTGATTTATCAGGCTTACTACTGCCAAGTGCTACTGTTTATTTTTCTGCAGGCTGAAGAGCTGTGGCAGCCTTTGAGCTCACATGTGAGTGAAAATAACAACCACTGGGGGGGAGTCTTACCTAGGAAACAGCCAACAGATTTAGAGAGGGACATGTTGGGAAAGGCAGCAGGTTCTTACTGAGTGCCAAAAGATGCTGCTGAAGTGTGGTGGCCCTTCCTTTTTATTCATTCTCCAGGCATTTTCACATCAGACTCTACCAGTGTCGTATATTCAAACTTACTAACAAAGAGTTCATTGAGTAATTGGTCTTTTCAAACTTGTGTGGCCACTTAGAATGCTGCAGTCCTGCCCAAATTTGCCTTCTCTAAACCCTGGGAATCTGTTAGAGGTAGGGTGCCAAGCACTGACTGTGCAAGCCTGGCTCTGGGCTGTGAGTCCAGCTGTGCCCAGATGTGTGGCAGCTGTGCCAGTGCTGTGTGAGCCCAGCCTGGCCTGAGCAGAGCTCCGGGTGCCTGGAGCTGCTGGCTGCAAGCAGCTGTGCCCCGCTCCAGAGGAGCTCCACGGAATTGCTTCTGTTTCCCAGGGAAAGTGACATCAATACACAACCTCAGGTGTCTCAGCTGTCATTTGGAACTGCTGTCAGAGCTTGTAAACAAGGGGCATGTTCTTGCAGAAGGTAGCCGAGGGGAAGAAGTTCAGAGTATTAATTCAGTGATCAGAAAGCCTGACATGTCCTTCAGTGGTGTGGCAAGAGGGAGCCCAGAGCTGCTCCTACAGCTAAAGGATGTCCACGTTCCCTTCAGTGTAAAGGACACTTGCAGAAATAGTCCTTTTTCATGCTCCTTCTGCAAAGCGGGTTGGCTTAATTTTTTTGAGACTTGCTGCCACTTTCAGAAACAGTGGTTGCTTGAAGGCTGCTTTTGTAGTTACAAAACAGATGTTGTTATTTAGAGAGCTATGAAAACAAAGAGACAGTGCAACAGGAATCTCAAACTCACTGTGGCCAGCTGCGTTTGTTCCATCTCACTTTGCTACAGCACAGTATTTTCTGCCTTTGTCATTTTTCCAGGGCTGTGGGGCTTTTTTTTATGGACTAATAAACTGAAAGGGGAAATGTCTGAAGGATGTCCTGATGTAACACACCCAGCTAGAGATTATGAACTTTAATATAGACTTTTTTAGTCTGCAGTTAATTCATTTTTCATGTTCTCTTTGCATAAACTGTTATCTCTTTCAAACCAAATTGCAAACAAGCCTTAGGAAAGAATTCAGTGTAGTACAGAGTAATTTCCTGCAGAACAGTCTATGTAAGCTGTACTGCTACGTTTTTTTATTTATCTCAATGGGTTTTTTTTCATAGCAGTGTGATGTCAGTATAACAGTCTGGGTGGTGTAATCTGGATCAAATTCTGAAATAAAAGGATTTCTAGGTCTTGAGTGTTTTCCCAAAACTTTTTTTTCTTCAGGAAAATAACGGAGATAACCTTTTGTGCCATGGGAATATATAGCAAAATTCATGTTTAGACTGTTGGGTTATGTATATGGAGTTAGGAAAATGAAATTTTTAAAGGCCTTGCCAGCATTTGAGACTTTTGCTTTTAATGAATCATTCATTATTAAGCCCTTTTTAACTCCTTGCTTTCTTAATTGTTGTAAGGAAATAGTTACTTGGAGTAGAGATGATAATTTTTCTATTAAAATAGAAGTTAAATGCCAAATTATCTATGAATACCTTCATGTAACTTCACAGACTTTGGAAAAATCTGCATGAAATTTTAAAAAATAATCCAAGAAGAGCAAAGATTCTTACCTCTACTTTTCTGTCAAAATGTACTAATTTTGGGTGGTGAGATCAGACATTTCTTGCAGCAGTCACAGCTGAGTAAGAAATCTCTTTCTGTTAAGCAAAAAATTGATGTTCCAAAAATGTTTCTGCTCTTGACTAGAATGAACAGATATTTTAAGGGTTTAGTGAGGCAATGAAATCCAGGGATCCATCTGTGCATCATTTTATTCTTAGCGAATGTTAAGTTCTAAAAATACATAGGAAAGGATGCTGAGGTTCTGGTGCAGAGTTATGTAAGGATAAATATAACTATGTAGAATAGTATTTGCTTATGACATGTGCAGTTTTCCAGAATTTTATGTCCCTGTGTTTATGGGCATGGCATTTGCTGAGTAGTTTTGTTTGGATGTTTATTTTGCATTAAGAATAACCATTTTGGGACCAGTGAGTAAGGAGAGAGACCCATAGGAAAGGCAGTGTAAGTAATTTCTTTCATTCTGTATGTCTTGATAAATAATGAACTTAAATACAAAGTGACTCTTCATAGTAAAATATTAAATTTGTGGACAGGTTTTCATAGGGGAATTACTTGACATGTATCTAAAGGTAATAAAGGAGAAGAAAACATTAATTCCATAACAAAGTTACCTCCAAAACCTCCACAACACTCCAGGTCTTACATGTAGTAGCTGCTCAGGGTTTTCTTCTTCTGTGTCAGTTCAAATCTGCTTCCAGGAATATCCTCAATGTATTTGGGAAAAGAAAAGCAAATTGAGAAGATGTGGATCAAAAGTGTATCTTGTACAGTCATAACTCTTGTGGAGCAGTCATGCTCTCAGCTGCAGTGTAGCTGAATGCAGAGCTAATGGAGTTAAGTGCAGGGGTGAAACCAGGTTAACTTTCAATGCCAGTAACAGGAGTTACAAAACATACCTTTATTCAACATCTTAAATTTTTTTTTTTTAGTGCACGTTGTTTGTGATTCTGATGTAGAAATGTTTTCCTCAGCATTAACAGAAGGCAAATTGCTGTGGTAAGGAAAAGTTGCACTGTGGGTACGTGGCCTCATGGAGTGCCTTGTGTCTCCTACTGTGGTGCTGTACTGGGCATGTGGAGACCTCCCTGCTCTGCTGTGTCTTGCCTTCACATCAGAGCACCTTGTGAAGGTCTTGGCAGGAAGCACTGGGATTCACTGAGGTTCAGCTCCCGTTCTGGCAGTGTGCCCTTGCAGCAAAGGCATCTGCAGTGCTCTCCTGGGCTGCATTAGGCAAACCACTGCCAGCTGCTCCAGGAGGGGATCCTTCCCCTGGGCTCAGTACTGCTGAAGCCAGGCCCGGAGGCTCCTCAGTACAGGAGAGATGTGGATGTTTTGGAGAGTGCAGCCAAGAGCCACAGAGATGGTGAAGGGAGTGGGGCAGCTCTGCTGTGAGTAAAGGCTGAGATTGGGGCAGTTTAGCCTGCAGGGGTGAAGGCTTGGGCGATCTTTTATTTTAATATATCCAGAAACCAACTACCACAAGGCAGGGTGCAAGGAAGGCTGTTTTCACTGCTGTCCAAAGGCACAACTAGAGACACAGTGGGCACTGAATGGAACCCAGAGGGTCCCTTCTGAACATCACAAACCACTTATTTGCTATGAGGTTGCCCCTGGAGGTCATGGACTTTCCCATGCTTGGAGTTATTCGAAAGCCACCTGGCTCTGGGTAACCCTGCTTAACAGTGAGAGCTGGACAAGGGTGACCTCTGGACATTCCTTCCAACCTTAACCATCCTATGACTCTTCTGACCAGATAGCATAACTTTTCTGCCAAGCCCAGTGAAGCTGTTCCCTCATTTTTAAGACCGGGCGAGTTCTAATCCATGAACTGCTCTGGCCTGCTATTTTATGGAGCATCTGAATGTGTCCAAAGGAAGTGGTGACAAAAATACTGTATTTCATAAAGACCTTTCTCCAAGACACCAGTGTGGTTTAAAAATTGCTTATGAAAATTGCTCAGTTGCTGTTACTCCTTCTCTGCTCTGCTGTCATACTGTTTATGGAAGATTGGAAGCAAATAAGCACAACAGTTCTAGCTCAAAATCCCTATGGGTGGGTTACATATTTTTGCTGTTAATTGAACAAGATGTACTTGTAGCTGTCCATAGCTCTGCTTTAATCTAGCTGAATTGTTTGTGTTCAGTGAGGCTTCCTGAATGAAATGGCTGCAAAGTTGCCACAGTATAGTATGGATGTTGCTGCTAGTGCTTTTATGCTATAATGTGATCTTACCATGTAATACTTTGAACTTTTCACTCTGCAGACATTAATGCTGTAAAGCTTTCCTTATTTACACAGTATTTCCCATATTTAGAAGGTGAATTAACTCACCTGTATTTGGTGTCTAATGTCAAGAAGTATTAAAAGCTTCTGATACTAGAAGTGGTCTGGTTTCTGCAGCAGTAGTAGCCCTGCTGCCCAGTAAGTTGTTTTCAGCTGGATAATGCTGTAGCTGCCTCTGTCTGCCTTGGATATCATTGCTTTGGTGCCTGCAGGCAGCAAGGGCAGTGTGACAATCCGTGGGTGGGGGATCAGGCACAAACAGAACACCGTGGGTCATGCAGGTCTTCAGCCGCTCTGGTCTGTGAAACTTCGAGGTTCAAGCTTCAGCTCTGTTCTCTGTGTTCCATTGTTCCGTTGCTCTTTTCTCACCTGAATAGTTTCTCACTAGACATTCCCAGGAAGGTTTCACGTTTGACAATAAAATCTGTTCTTGCCACCCAGTGAACCTTGGAATACCTTTGAAAATAGAATGAGGCTGGTGGAGGAGGTAACACTTTACTCTTACTACAATCAAGAGCCTCCTTTGTCTCAGTTAAATATTTACAGCCCATGTTCTATAATTCAGCAGGAAAAGGTTAGAGATTTCAGGCATTACAGTGTTTTGCTGTAGTACTTCTAAGATTCAGCACATGACAGAAATGATTTTAGCTTCTAGAATATTGCTTTATTTATGAACTGTCCCTGTCAGGGACGTTAATTTGCACTTTGCTCGCGGTGCAAAAGCTGCCAGGCCAGCTGTTGGATGCTGAAGCAACCTATTTATACATAGACCTCCAGAGCAGAAACTTTTCCCGTTTGTACGCAGTTAAGATTTAATTTGCCTCGTCAGTTTTTGTGTGGGATCACAACTGTGGACTGTTCAGCTTCAAGTGATGACTGAAGTTGGATTTTATTTGCATTTCTTTAAGAAATAGTTTTCGTTCTGATTTAGGAAGTGACTTATGTTTTCATTTCAACTGTTCCCCAGCACTTGGGATGGCAGCTCAGAGCTAATAAATGCTGTAGATGTGTGTTTGTAGCCATTGCTCCATTCAAATGACAGATCTTCCTACCATGTAATAGGCTGCCCACTGTGTCTGACTAATAATTTTTAATGTGATCCTCTGTTAAATCAGAGAAAAGCTGCAGCTAGCAGTTTGAAATGTGTATGCATATACTGCTAATCCAGCCTTTGTGTACGTACTGGTATTGAGTGGTGTAAAATTTACATGATGTGTAAGCAGTCATGGTTTTCAGGAAAAGAATGGGAAAAAAGCAGGCTTTGGGTTTTTTCCTAATGCTCACAGGAGGGTCTTGTTATGAACTTGATACGGACATTGGGATGCTATCAGAAGTGGCTACAGTAGGAGACTACAAGTAATAGAAAGATCTACATAATAAATCAAAATAGTTCTTTATCAGCTGGACATACAAAAAAACCCCAAACCAAACATAAACTTCTCTTCTACCCTTGCCAGCCTCAGGTCTGTAACAGGTGTCCAAAACCTACAGCAGAAACTAGCTTTACTTCACTCAGAGATCCCAACAAAGCCTATTGTGGACCTGGAATATACATTAGTAACAGGTGGGAAACAATAGCTGTATCTCCTGAATGTAGCAACTTCTTACTTGTCTAGCTTCAACTTTTTAAAATCTGCTCTTAATTTGACATTGCAGTTGGTGAAATTTTCAGCAATTTTAAAACTACAGACTTTTTGGGAATACCACAGATGAGCCACACTTACTCCAAAGACAAGGACAGTGAAGGCAACAGACCGTAAAATGCCAGACTGACGTGGATAAAAGTATTATCATACATTGCATGTGTGAGTTAAGCAGTTCTGAAATCTATGTTATGGGCACATATGGTGGGGCTGTGTAATCAAGTTGTTATGCCTGGGTAGAGATTGCTTAGGAGAGGAATGATGGATGGTTGCAGATAAGCTATTGCCTAATAATCCGTGCAGTTGTTGAAGGACTTGTGTTGCTCTGACTTGTGCCTGGCACACACAGCCCCACCTCCCTCCTTCTCTGTCCCTGCTGCTCTGGCTACTCACTGAGGAATGCTGTGGGAAACAGCAAACAGGCTTAGAACTTCAGTTTGCTGTAGGACACTACAGGAGGGGAAAAAAAAAAAAAAAAAAGCTGTAAATGACTATGGCAGATACCACCCAAAAGTGAAGCATTTTTATTTATTGTTTGTTATAGGCGTTGCTTCAAAAGGGTTTCAAACAACTTTTTTTGCT
>VZUA01016039.1:45686-67261 GCA_013401035.1 Horornis vulcanius
CATATGTGGTGGACACAAGGGCAAATTATTTTGTTGCTATTGATTTGTTGAGGTATTTTAACCTACCAGAAAAATGTCACTGTTCTTTAGCCTGGGTGAACCATACAGAACTTTCTAACTTCACTTATAGGTAGTTTTCTAAATCTCTTTGCAGTTTTATTTCTGACTTAGATTCTCTGCAGTAGTTGGGTATATTTAATGAAATGTGGGCAAGCTGGGCAGAGCATTCTTGCTGAGAATCTTCAACAGTGCTTATTGAATGGATGTATGTGCAGTCTGTATGTATGACACTTCTGCTCATTTGTTCCCAGATGCTGTGTCCCTGTGTTCCTCTGTCATGTTCTTATTTGTATTTTGATTCCTGGTTAGATTAATCCTCAAGTCCTTTTCTGCAGTTTTCCCTTTCCTGACAGCTGGGGCGTGTTGTGTACTGAAGTATCAATGCCCTGCTTCTCTTGAGTTTGTTACTTCCCAGCAGCATTAGAGCATCCTCACTTGAAAACATCTTTCAATTTCCTCTTTGAAATACTGGCTTTTCAGTTTTCAAGGTTCTTAGGTTGGTTGTGGTACCCAGATGTCTCCCAGCTTCTGATCATGTGTGGATGGTATCTCAGCATGTCTCCACAGAACTGCAGGGGTTCGGGTGTTCACTTGCAGAATGATTTGGGCACACTGGGCTTTGATTCATCTTCTGGAGCTCTCTGAGTGGATTTAGTCTATTTAGTGGATAACACTAAACTGGAAAGTGTGCTTCCACAGCATCTCTAATGCTGTCTGGCTCTGGATGGGCATTTAAATCCATGGGCTCAGACTAGAGCTAGATCTTGTTTCTAAAGGCTCAACAAAACCAAAATACACCCCAACTAACAACAAAAAACCAAACCCCCACACCCTACCACAAAAAACCCTGCAAAACAAAATGAAACAAGCAAACAAAAACTACAAACAAACAAACCTCCACAAGCACCCAACCCAAACAAACCTTGCCAAAGCAGCCGTGCTCCAGAACCGTGGAGGGTGTGGATGTCAGCTTCCCAACAGCATCTGTTCCCTCAGCAGCTCAGTTCCTGCTGGCCTACACTGCCTGTGGGTGTAGGCACTGTTGTTACAAACATGTTTTGGTAAGCTGCACACACTCCCTGTGCTGATCCCACACAACAAGCTTTTTGAGGGGTAGAAACTCTTGGGTGATGGCTGGAGATTTGGGTGGGTTTGGTGGCCCTTTGTGGGGCTGCGTGTTTCAATAGACCGAGCCTAGTTGAAGGACTCAAATTCATCTCAGGTTTTTTTATTAATTCTGATTCTCATCTATAGCCTGGAACTTTTAAAAGTATTGAATAACTGGTCATAAGTACCACTTTTTGAAAAAACCCAAAGGTATTTTCTCTGGAGAAGATTGGAGAATTTTCCATGGGAGTAGCTTTCCTGATAGCTAATGGACAAGGCCTGTGATTTCCTGTTGCTAGAACAAGCTTTACATGTCCCTCTTTGGCTTCAGCCAGTTTTGTCTTTCTGGCTTAGTCCCTGTATGATCCTCTTGCCATGCTGTAATAATCTGACAGCCTCTGGTTCATTAGAGCTGCTTTTGGTAGTAGGTGTAATAGCTGTCATTGAAATGATTTTTTAATAAGTATGTAGGATGTTTCATGTTTGTAAATCTGCCAGTTATTAACACTAGCACGTGTTTTCTGGTTCTATTCTCTCTCTTATTGTTCCTCAGAGGAATTACTGTACAAATACTTGGAGAAAATTACTTTCTGTTGTGTTTATATAACAGTGCTAAAAGGATTTATAAATTGGAAGCCAACACTGTGCAGCTCAAGTCATGTTTGACTCGAGCTATAGCAGAAAATTACTTTGAATATTCAACAGTTTTCTAGTTAAAAGTCTTCTGCTTTGATTTTAAAGGTATTTGGTGTGCAACAGAGAACAAATTGTAGCCTTTTACTGACAGGAAAGTGGTATTGTAAAATCATAAATGTATATAGTTTGTCATTTCCAGCAGAAGGAAAAATGAAGATTCAAATTTTCAGGGTAGTTTAGAAGTATTAATTACTGTGATTTCCTTTCAGTGTTGAATCTTATTTACTTCATCTGCTTTGAAAATTCTAGGCTAGGACTGTACACCAACTAATATCAAGGTATATGTTAGTGATTTCTTTTCATGTATAAGGTGGAGATGGATTTTATAGCTTAAAAATGACAAGCATTACAGCATACAGAAAGACAGTTTACTGCCTGCCTGTAGAATCACTAAATGCACAGTAAAAACCATGGTTTTAGTTTTCAAATACTGACAGTGAGTTCTAGGAAAGCACTGTGATGTCCTGCACACTCACTAAAATGCTCAGTATGAAGGCTTACCTAGAGCTCAGGATTTCTTTACTGTTAAAAGCACATCCTGCAGACTGCAAAGACGTAAGAAAAGGTGAGAAATTAGGGGAAAATATAATTGAGAGGTTGTATATTTGAGGAAAATAAAATTGTGCAATGACTGATTTGAGAAAGCTTCTCTTGCTGATCACCTCTCTTGGAGATCTTGAGGTAGAAAAAGTCTGGGTTTGTTTGGATTCCTTAAGGTGTAAATCAGTTTGAACAAACTTTTCAGACAACATTTCTGTTCTGTTACTACTACTTACAGAATTGGTCGTTGGATTAAAGAGTATTTAAGAATGTGGCAAACTGCTTTTTCTTTGAGTATTTCAAAACCAGCACTATTACATTTTTGTGTCCCTGGGTTACAATTGCTAAGTAGGTAGTTTATTTCCAATTTCAAAAATGTACATATGATTTTTTTTTTTTGAGTACTTATAACCTTTCTGTCAGGAGGGGAGACAAGAACTTCAGTGAATACAAAAGCAACTGTGATATGGGAACAGAGTATCAGATCCTAGCTTTTAACTCTTATATTTAAGGAAGATATTTTAAAGAAATTAATGGCTTTTTACATGAGTTTGCTATCAGTGGATAACAAGAATCATGGATTCTGGAGCACAACATATACAGTGGAATTATAGAATGGCCTGGACTGGAAGGGACCTTAAAGCTCATCTCAGTTCATCCTCCCTGCCATGGGCAGGGACTCCTCCCCCTGTCCCAGGTTCCTCCAAGCCCCATCCAACCTGGCCTTGAACACTCCCAGGGATGGGGCAGCCACAGCTTCTCTGGGCACCTGTGCCAGGGCCTCACCCCCCTCACAGGGAACATTTTCTACCTAACACCTCACCTAAGCCTGCCCTCTCTGTTTGGAGATTTAACTTTGATAACCATTTTCTAAACCTGTGGTGTCTGTAGTTAGTGTAAGGTCCAAAAGCATCCTAAAAATTATAAAATGGCTCGTTATCTTTGAATATGCAGTGGTTCAGCATTATGATGTGTAAAATTAAGGTTCAGAATTCCCTTTATTATATTTAGTAATTACCTGAGTAACAAACTGTGTTAACTTCTGTCATATTTTGAGATATAGCAAGGGATTATTTCTGTGTTTTAAGAGCAGCAGTGCAGTGATTTTTTTTTCTCTGCTGACACAATAAAATAAGATGTTAATTGGGCAGGCAGCAGTGCAACGTTTCACTGAGCATGGTCTGCAGAACTGCTGGAGCAGGAATGAGAAACTTTTGCAGTCTGCATCACTTGGCATCAGTTACTCCTCTGTGAATTGTGCATTTGTCATGCAGCAGCTCTTGCTTCTCCAGAGTTTCACTGATCCTTCAGATACCTTCAGAAGTTTACAGAATATATCTGGAAAACACATAGCTCAGCTTTCATGTTGAATGTTAAACTTTAAAGGGGATAAATTATCAGCTACACAACAGAATATTTTTTAATTCCACAATTGTATTTTTATATCTCAAGTGCTTTATTTCTTTTTTGGCTGCTTGCTAGGAAAAATTAGATACTTGTTTGCACTTATATTAATAGTTACAGTATTGCTTTTAGTTTCAATGATGTTTTTAAATTTGGTTTTCATTACATTTTGCTGACTTTACTCCTGCCTTCTGACAGTTTTCTGACCACTTCTCTAGCCCTTTCTTGTTTGTGTCCCATTTCCCCAGTGCCTGCCTGCTGCAGAGCTCCCTGTTTAGCAGTTATCTGCTTTTACTCTTTGTGTGTGTGTGTGAATTTAAAATCAATCAAACAAAAAACTACTAAAAACCAAATCCCACTGAGAATTGACAATGCTCTCTACCTCCTGTCTTGATAATCCACTTGATGCTGCTACTGATTTCTGTGTCTCAAGATGGGAAGTAGGATAGGAAATCTAGAGGGAAGAGAAAGGACAGATTTTGCCTTTTTCGTTCTTGTTATGAGCAGCAGTAACAATTTTGCTGCCTCTCCTGCAGTTTTTTTGTGCTCTAACACAACAGTTCTGCAAAATGATCAATAATATTTCTTGGTAGAGTTTCTCGTGGAGTTGTATTGGAATTCTGGAAAAAGTTGGGTTTGAGGTCTTTCTGTAAAATAAAACCTGAAAAAATGAGGGATGCTTCTCTGTGTCTTTCACTTGTTGTGCATAAAGAAGTCCTGTGCCCTTCAAAGCAGTTGTTAGCAGTGTAAGATGCTAATGAAAACAAAGTATGAGTGAGGATCCCTCTATCACCACCAAACTTCTGTGGCAGTTTCCACAGGGGGGATATCAGGAGAGGGGTTAAGAACCTTCTGAGGCAACTACAACAGGGATGAATTATGGACCTCTAAAGGTGTCTTTTCTGAAATTATTTTGAAAAAGTACAGTAGGACCTGTTTATTCCAACATATTACAAGCAGAATCTGACGTGCTGTGTAAGGTGTTGTAAATTCATTAAACTTTGCCCCATTTCAGTGAATTAGCAAAGAGCTGTCCAAATTTGCAGAGTCTGAAGCATGAGATTGTGAGGTGTCTTACTCGAGTGACAAAGATTTGTGCTTTCCAGAATCAGGAAACCTACTCTTTGCAAAAACCTACTCTTACCAGCTTCTTCCTTTGTATTTTTATGAGTCTGTTACTTTCTTTTTTTTTCTCTAATGAGATTTTAAAAGTCATTAGACTTTCCTTTGGTGATGTCTTCAGCCATTGAGTGTCTGATTGTTCATAACCCTATGAAAAACCATCCATGGCACTGTGGTGTGTGCTACTGGTCTAAAGCAAGGCTCAATGCTGTGTGGTGTTATGAAGGATCTGAAATGTCTGGGAACAGTTTTACAATGAGCAGGAAAAACATTCTGAAGGAAGTGGGATGAGAAGATGTAGATGAAAGTTCCTTTATAGATGAAAGGTCCTTTATATGCTGAAACACAAAAATGACTGAGAATATGGTGATTTCTTTCTATCCCAGGGAACCAAATTTAATTTTAAGAGAGTGTAATTTTAAGAGAGTAATTGAAGTTTTTTTGCAAGAACTATTTATCGAGAGAATTGTTAAAATGAAAAAGATTCCCAACCCACATTAATACTTACTGAATGCTGGATATTATTGTCTTTTGTTTTTGACAGCCCTCATCATTCCTTCCTATTCAGTTTCTTTCTTCCCCTTTCTTTAAGGACTATTTCAGTGAAGCAGAAGCTGTGATTAATTGGTCCATGCCACCTTTGAGATCAAAATTAATTTCTGTTATAATTCTTAGTTTCTGTGTGTCCTTGATCTCTTTGACTGATCCCTTTGACTCCAGAATCAGCAAAAATGTGTTTTGTTTAGTGTTTGACATTCTGATGTCATTTCCTGGGCTAATCTTGTATCCAGTCCTGCAGCTGAGAAGTGCTGGTGTTGCTGGACTGGCTTAGGATACCAAGGCTCTGAATCCCTGCAGGTGCTGCCCAGCTCTGACCCAGCTCCTCAGCTGGGACTCAAGGCACTGCAGTTTGGGTTGCTGTGGATTGTGCTGGGTCCTTAAAGTGATTTTGCACTGAGACATTTAAAATTTCCTAATGTTCACTGGCAGTCTGCTGGGGTGTTTCAGCAAGACTGACATATGCCAGGTTTAGATGCTCTGGTGCAATTCACTCCTCTCTTTTTCCTGTTGTTCTTGCAGAATGAGTCACTTGATATTCAGGACTGTCTTGTATTCAGGCCAATTTAGCACTTGTCAGCTTTGCAAAATGCATTTAACAAAAACAAAATACAAATGCCAAATTATGTGTGTGGACTCGTGGACTGGTTTGAGGCTCAATTATTGGAGTTTTCTGTAGACTCATTTTGATTCTTTGTAGGAGCTGGATGAGTTTTTTAAAAACTGATTTACTGATTGTTTTACAGTTGCTATGTTTCATTCCTGCACCAAGATAATTTCCCTGGGAAACTATACAGTGTGCTGTATAAATAAAGGTGAGTTTTAAAGGGGAAATAGCTCAGAGAAATATTCTGGAGAAGTTACTCATTTTCTGGCTCTAGGATGATGTTGACAAATGCTGTTTGTTAGAATCTCTGCTCTCCTTTTTGTAGATTAGACCTGCATTTCTGTTTTTGATTGGAAAGAAATGTGGCAGTAGTTGTATATAACTTGGCAAAAAGCAAAAGGTTTTGATAATATGAAGAACTTCATTTTACTGACCTGAATTCAGAAGTTTCTCTCACTTCTAAATTTTTCTAGTTTTAGATTTGGTCATAACTTCTTCTTTTGGTGTAGATTTTTTTTTTTGCCTGGAAGTATTAGTTAAGTTCCTTATTTTGGTTTTAAACTTCGTTTTGAAAAGAGTATTGTAGTTCTGAATGGGTTTACTTTCACACTGAGAATATTGTTCTCACTTGTGTTCCTGAGAGAAAAAGGCATTCTGTTGAGGCTACTCAGTTACCTTAAAATCAGTCAAATAAAAGATTGATTTTTCCTTTGTTTAAGTTTACATAAAAGAAGTTAAAGCATTTTTTTTTAGTATTATAGTTAGATATTTTATATCTTCTTTGAATTGCTTGGTCCAGCAAGAGGGAAGACAGGATGTGCTGGCTGCACAGACCTTTAATTTCTGGTGCCTGTGTGGTCTGGATGGAGTGGCTGCATCTCCTTGGTGTGTGAGCTGTGGCCATGCAGTCCCCTGAGCTGTGTGGGCACACAGTGCACGCTGTCCCCTCAGCTGTGACACACACAGTGCACATGCTCTTGCACATGCAGGTCCCTGAGTCTGAGGCTCACCTTCTGCAGGGGTCTGTGTCAGCAGAGCAGGACAGTTCCAGCTCTGGGTTCCTGATCTAGCTGGTATGTGTGAGCTGCCTCAGGTAGCTGAGGCTGATTTGAGCTGGGATCTCCCAGATACCTGTGTGTGGAAAAGCTGTGGAAGCTGTAGGAAAGCTGAATTCCATTTAGCAAGCTTTGAATCTTTTAGTTGACTTTTTGTCTAATGAAAATCAGTGCTATTCTAGATGCTTTCTAATATCTATGTTTCCCAAGTTGATGAATGAAACAGGAATAGCAGACTATTTGCATAATGTAGTTTCTGTTAATGTGACTTCCACATTTTTCAATGTCTTTTTTTGTGTGTGTAGAACTATTATTTTTTATTGCTATATGATTTTCTCTTCCCTTGTCCTTTCTTTCAGCTTGATACTTACATTGATTTTTCTTTTCCTATTAAAAAGAAAAAAACCCACAACAACAAATAATAAAAACACAATCCCAAACAAGGAAATCAAGCCCCTCTTCCCAACCTCTGAACGTTGTTGTTCTGCTAATTTTGTAGTGGATTGCCACAGTTTGGTGGTCTTTATGTTTAGTCATGATATGTTTACTGTGGTACAAGATAGGGTGTAATTACTACTACAGATTGTCCTGTAGAGAATATTCCCCAGTTAAGTCACCAGTATCTGATAAACCCCCTAACCAGAGACTCCTTGAAACTCGACACAGGTCATCATGTTCCTACAAATCAATAGCAATAACTTGAGAGAGTCTTCCTTGACAGCTCTGAAGTACTGAGGCTGATTTTCTTCACATCAGCTGCCAGCTCAGTGTTTGAGGTGAACTCAATCTGAATTTCTCCTATCCATTAATCAGCAAGCTGCAGTGTGGTCCTTGCTCTGTTCAATATTGCTGGAAAACCAAGTTTGTCTGTTAAGTGCTTTTGATACTTGTGTCAGAACAGCCATTGTTGTCACTGTTTCCCTGTCAACTTTCTCCATGTGTACAAAATGAAAGCTGCTGGCCAGAGCAGAAGAGGTCTGTCAGTCTCTGCATTCTTCAGCTTAAAAATAAAACTTTTGCTTCTCAGATGGTGATTCTGAAAAGTTAATGTGGAAAGGTAGTGAGAAGATGGTTCCAAAACCAGATATTTTGTGCAAAGTCACTATTCCATTCTATTATAAGCCTAAGTTCAGTAAAATCAAGCATGTTTTCTGAGAAGACAAAGTGACACCTCTCGTTCTGGAATACCATCCCACTGTCTCAGGTGTTAAGAGCTAATTTTCAAAATTAAGATGGAATCTAAATGCCAAAGTTACAAGTTAAAACTTTTTGGGCTGTGTTAGTGTGCATAAAATGTAATAGCCCTAAATCATTTGGAAGTAAGTATTAGTCTCTCTGTCTTGTTTTCAGCTTATCCTGTCCTAATGAATAAAGTATCTGCAGCTGAAGTAGGGATATAGCTGCTTTTATGAAAGTCAATATGTTAGGCTTTTGTTGAGTCTGTGGTCAGCCAGGCTTCAGTAACACAAACATTGAGAGTGTGGGAATCTTACTGGGATGGTAATTTCAAAGCTTCTTTGTGAGCTTTTTGCAGGCAGTCAGGGACAAGTAGAACAAACCAAAGAGGCCCTGTCTTTGAAATATAATTGAGTTTGATGTACTGCTTACTCAGTTTTCTTTGCCTTTGACTCTGCGGAATTTTTTTAAATGGAGACATCTGACTGTGTGATGAAGTGGAGAAATGGTCATATTTTAACTTAGCCATTTAATATTAGATGAAGATTTAGTGATTTCTTAGGAGGTATTTAAGAGAAGGTGTTTTAAAGAGAATAAAACAGTGCTCACTCTAATGCCTGTATGTGAATGGTTGTACCACATGAAATGAACATTTAATTAATTTTGATCATGATGATGGATCCACTTCTAAGGGTTGGACATAATGCTGGTTGATCTGTAATCCTTGTTAAACAAGCATGCTTCAAATGGCAGTGGGAATTACTTTTTTCTGGATTTTTACTTCTCCAGAGGTGACAATACAATGGTATCTTGTACAATACAGGTTTTATTTGATGGAGTAAGGAACCAGTTTCTGAGTTCTTCTCATGACGAATGGTTCTGCAAAACCCCAGGAACAAATTTTTAGAGTAAAATGTTTTGATCTAGCAGTAATGTAAAAATGCAAAACTGCTCTTTTAAGACTATAAGATGTTTTTTCTCTTAATCTTGACACAAAGTTCCATTATATTTACCAGAAGTCCTGACCTTAGAGTCAGGTGCAATCAGCCTTTGGACTCCTTGAGCTTATTTTTTCTGTGGGAAAGGGGTTTCTGTAGAGTGAGTGTGGTTTGTGGTTGAATGGCCATTAAATAATCCTAAAAAGCAGACCACTGGGATCTGGCAAATGGGTCTGGTGTGAGATGAGGTCTCATATGAAGATCAGTGTTTTAGTCTCACTTTATTTCCAAATCAATATGGAAAAGATTTCAATTTGATCCAGCTTGGTTTTGTAACCAGTATTATACAGGATGCTTATTTGTCTGCAGTGCTTCGGAGTTCGTGTATTTTGACCACGTTTATTATAAATTACAACTTGCTGTGCAAATGAGTTTAGCGTTATACATCAGTAATCTCTTATGAAGAGAAAATGGACAATATTTTAGTAGTTCCATAATGTTTGTAGGATTCCTTCTTTCACATTCTCCTTTCACTTAAAATAGCTCTGGGCTTTGATTTTGGAAGTAAGGTTATACTTTTATTCATTCAGCATTTGGACTGCTATTGCCCAAATAGTCAATTGTATTAAAATTACTGAAAGAGCATGTCGTGTGCTCCCCACACCTATTTATTGCCTGCTGCCAGGTTAAGAAACCTCTACAGTAGAATTGGACTTTGATTACAGAGGTGTTGGTGCTTTTACTTCTTGCCTAGAGTTTGGTTGAATTTTGAGGGATCTCAATAACAGCTATGCTTTTGCCAAGTAGTTCTGCAGCCTTTAGCTGCAAGTCCATGTCACTGTGCTTCCCAAGAGCTTGGTGTGAGAAAAGCTCCTGCCTGTTCCCTAGATCATTCCAAATTGTGCCTTCTCTTCTGTAAAGCTTGATGGCTTTCATTGCTCCATGGGATGCCATTGAAAACTCATTTTCTTGTGAGTGCATTGTAGAACTTTGTGGTTGGTTTGTGGTGCTGCAGTGATACACTCTTTTCTACTTGCCCGAGTCCTTTGCTCTTTCTTTCCAAACCAATTAGAGATGTTTGTAGGTTATTCTCAAGGGTTGTCAAAAACAGGTATCTTATGACTTATATGCAGCTTGTCTAAAATAATGTATTTTTAGTCTTTAGTAGTAACTAATGAGATTATTATAATTAAGAATAGAGGTAATGCACCAAATTATTCTAAACCCATTATGTTCTTTGTTCAGTCTATTTTGACTCTGTATCAGCTGATTTCATTTTTGCACTTTGCTGCTGGCAGGCTTTAACTGTCTGGAGCTCAGGCCTGTGGGGGTCCTGAGCAGGGACAAGGCTGAAATGTGGTACTGTGGCTACTGGCTGCTGATGGCACCTGCATTTCCATTCTGTGCCATTGAGGCTGGAGAGGACCAGGAGCAGGTGTCTTCCCTGATCT
The DNA here is from genome assembly GCA_013401035.1 of Horornis vulcanius. Taxonomy (NCBI): domain Eukaryota; kingdom Metazoa; phylum Chordata; class Aves; order Passeriformes; family Scotocercidae; genus Horornis; species Horornis vulcanius. Next base: position 56,401 of record VZUA01016039.1, read on the forward strand.
TGTCTCATTAGAAAAATGGTTCAGATAGATTTGGTATTGGGGGACAGGTGTTGAGGGGGGACCATCAGGATCATCAAGTCCAGCTCCTGGCCCTGTGTGGGACACTCTAAGATCACACCATGTGCCTGAGAACATTGTCCCAGTGCTTCTGGAACTCTGTCAGGTTGGTGCTGGGACCACTGCCCTGGGGAGCCTGTTCAGTGCCCAACCACCCTCTGGGGGAAAAACTCTCCTAATCTCTAACCCAAACCTCCCCAAACTCAGCCTCAGCCTGTTTCCTCAAGTCCCATCCCTGGTGAAGAGATCAGTGCCTGCCCCTCCTCTTCCTCTCTTGAGGATGTTGTAAACTGTGACAAGGTGTCCCCTTGGTGTTTTTTTCTCTCAGCTGAACAGACCAAGTGATTTCAACCACTCCTGGTGTGGCTTCCCCTCCAGACCCTTTACCATCTTTGTTGCCCTCTTTTGGACACTCTAACAGCTTAATGGGTTTTTTTTTATATTGTGGTGCCCAGAGCTGCCCCCAGCACTGGAGGTGAGGCTGCCCCAGCCCAGAGCAGAGCAGGACAATTCCCTCCCTTGCCCAGCTGGTGATGCTGTCCCTGATGCCCCCCCAGGACACGCCTGGCCCTCCTGGCTGCCAGGGCACTGCTGACCCATGTTCAGCTTCCCATGAAGTTCATCTTCCGAAGCCCTGGTTTGTTGGCATGTTTGGAAGGCATCTATCCATCCTTAAATTAAACCTGTGTTTATGCAGATTCATTTGTCCTTTCCAGCTGAGGTCCTGTTTAGGATGTGGTGACCAGCAGTCTGCAGTGGTTGCAGCTGCCCAGGAAGGGTTGTCTCAGAAAAGATGGTGAATGCAGTGGTGTAGGTGGCTTTCAGCAAGAGCGTGGTGACAGAAGTCAGTAGGCTGAGGACAGTGTTTGTCTGATCTGACCATTTAATATTTACTCTGTTCCTTTCTCTCTCTCATGGCCGCCTGTGCATCTTTAACCTTTTCCTTTATCTGGAAGCACGGCCTGGAGGAATATCACTAATCATGCTCATTAGAGTATGAGGTCTATTGCTTTTTGATTAATCTCTCTCCATGAGCCCTGTGGCACTGCAGTTTGAAATATAGCTCCAGAAGATCTGTGGCATTGGAGGTGTGGAGCTTACTCTGTGCTAGTGATGTGCAGAGGCATTGCATTTTCTGTGCACTTGGGAGCCCTTCTGAGTTTGAGGCAAAGAAAATGCTCTTGATATTGATACTTAGATCACTTTATAATACACCTCAGCTTTCATCCCCTGAGAAATTGTGTCAGTAATTGAAAGAGCCATTGTCTCATTCCAGTTATCTAAACAATCTCAGTCTTCATTCTTATAATTATTGGAAGAGGCCCAGCAGCAAAAATCTTATTAGTAATTTCCTAATGCTACTGGGAAACAATATTTCTAGAATAATTTTCTGTACTGAGTCGATGATACAAGTCAAGATTGGTGTGAAAACCGATTAGGGAATGTCTAAAGAAATTTATCACTTTTTTTTTTTGTCACAATAACATGGATATAATTTTTTATTTAAATACAATGAAACATAAAACAAAAATTCTGGAAGTGAAGGTCTGATAGCTGGGTGATACCTTTGCCTTAGTAATAGAAAAATATGGAATCCTTCATTACTAGAGTTAAGATAAAGTTTTCACATTTTCAGCCCTTGAAGGAGTGTAACTATACTGAAAGAAATAAAGCATCATTTATTTTATAGACTCATAATAGCTTTCCAATGATTTCAAGTGCATTATTTGTTTCATTACAAACAATTAAAAATGTGTCAGTAGTTTTAGGTGTGCAGTTTTCATCCCTGTTAGAAATCATCTTTGTAAATCTATTGTATGGAATGCACATAAAGACCAAGAAAATAAATATTCAGATGAGGAAAGAATTGACACTGGAGTTTACAACACCTGCATACAGATCTGTCTTATTGGACAAACTGCTCCTAATTTCACTGATTTCTTTGGTTCACTGCATTTTAATTAAGCTTTTGACTGCTGCCTCAGTAAACCCTTCCTGCTTCAAAGAATCGATAAACTATCCACACTTGATCTGAGCTGCTGTAGAGATGCTGAATATCATGTATGGGCGGCACATTGCTTCAGTCCATGATTTGTGAAAGAATTGCTTGGTCTGGCTTTCACTTTGAACGCTGTGGAACACAGCAGCTGGTTCTGCAGCAGTGTTGCTGCTGGTGTTACTCAAAGCATTTGTGTTCTTTTGGTCATTCATGGGCCATTCTGGAGAAGGGAAGTTGCTTGGGTTGTGAGGGAGCTACATTTCAATTTCAGAGAATTGTCCAAAAGCTACAAAATCTTCTTATGATATCCCTTACAGTATATCAACAGACTTTATTCTGAGATCAAACTCTTTCCCTGTGAAGCAGCACAGTATTGAGCTCATTCTTCAGTCATCTGTTTATTTCAGGTCTGTTCATAAATAATCTAATACATTTGAAAGCCTGGAGGTTTGGTTCCAAACTGCTTAGCTACCTTTCTGTTTAAATACTCTTATGCTAATGGCTGTGTGCCTTATTAACGCTCATGGATCACATTATGGGGCATAGAAGATAATGTGATAGTGTGTTCTGTGAATATGTTTAATAAAAACCAGATTAGAATTAAGACTGTGTTGTGAGTCACTGACATATCAGCTCTGTGCTTAATATCTTATCCAAATCCCTGTCCATAATACAGTTTGCATATTTTAGTCAAGTTGAGCATAACAGTTCTGAACCACTCAGAAGAGTAACAAATACGGAACACATGAAGTTTTTTATAATTGAAAAATATATTATTCTGATGGATATGTGCTCCATCAGTGCTTGTTTTTCTCTGTATGTCAAATTGTTGCCTTCTGGAAACAAATTACAGATGTGTAACGAGCAGATTTCTGATGGGTGTGGAGAATATTTGATAGGAATACAAAGACAAAGCCAAAAAAAAAAGCTCACCCTAGAGCTTAAAATGAAATCAAAACTGTGTGCTCTTAATACACTCTGGTAGCTGTGTCAATGTATAGGTAATTTTGCTGTCCTGTTCTTGTGGGGCACCAAGGGATTCTGTTTCTCTGCTCCTGTTTCCATGGCAATTAGAATTAGATTAGTTTTAGGTTCACAGTGGATAAATGAGAGCGACTAAGCTATGATGTAGTGCTTGTGAGTCTGGAGCACACTGAGTCTTTTTATAAAGTAGCCCAAAACTGTGCTTAAATCATTGTGGTTTTCTGGTTGCTGTTGACTTGCTTGGATTTATCTTTCAGCATGTGGATCTTTTGCCTGTGGTTGCAGTCTGGGGGCACTTGTGCTTTTGGTGTTTATAGTGATGTAGCCTTTAAATGAACACCAGTCCCTGGATTCTAGTGGTAGCTGCATGTTGAACAGTCAGTTTGCATATTTGCTTATAAATATTTATATTAACTATTTAAAAAAACTCTTTAGCCCGTGACTGATTTTTGCACTGTTTTGAGTGTGATTTTGTGTGAGTTCCTGATTTTTATCAGCACCCACTTTTTAGGATGACTTTCTTGGAAGACCATTCCAAAACTAAGCCAATACAATACAGTTTTTGTCAATACAGTTTTTGTGTGTGTGTGTGTATGCATATGGAAATATAGCAACCTTTTTCTTCTTCTGGTACTTGTTAATAAATTCATACCACCCTCGCCCCAAGAGATTTTCATCCTTTCTGTTTTTCCAGGAATTGGAATGGAGAGTAATATTACTGGTGGACTATTCCAGTCATTTTTTAGCTACTTCCCATGCAGCACAGTTCTTTTTCCTGTAGTTTGTATTTAACTTTACCAGCATTTTGCACTAATGGATTGCAGATGCTGCAGACAGTGTTAATATAAGAAGATTTCATGCTCTGGTAGTAATGTGTCATGCTTTTATAGTCTCTGAGTATGTGATAGTTGTGACATTACTCACAGTATTTAATACTTGCATTTAATTTAATAATTATCTACCTTTTACAAGGGCTATGGTAGATTTCACAGGAACATCATACTGGAAGACATTGCAGCCATTGTTTTAGGCTCCTAGAGGTTCACCTAGACTTAAAGAAAATTGGGATATTATTAGTTGAGGGATAATTGAACTTCACCCTTCCAGGAACTTTTGAGTTGACAGAATTAATGCATGCAGCAGTCTGTGCTCCTGTGGCCCAGGGAGGGAGCCTTGGGAAGTGTCAGTGGCCTCAGGCCCCTGTCAGGAGCACAGCTCTGTTGTGCCTTGCTGGCAGAGAGTGCTGGTGATGCTGGTGCCGTGGGTGCTGGGATTTCCCTTTGGCAGCCCAGTTACTGCCCTGCCCTCTCCACTCAGCTGCCTCCTGCCTCATCTGCCTGCTCTGCCTGGCCACCCTGATGGTGTTTGTCTGATGTGCTGTTACAAACAGGCTCTTTGGTTTCTGTGTTATCCACCTGCATTCACAACACACTTTTTTGGAAACATGTACACAGATATCTTTAAACACACAACATTTAGCCTTACAAGAGGCCTGAGAAGGAATTTCTGCAATTAATGTGAGGAATTTGTATGCTTATTTTCATGTGGCTGAATCCATTGATTAGAGAATTGGTCTTGTATTTACAAGCTGAAAACGTGACTAACCCCTGAATTGGTAAAAAATAACCAAATTACTTAATATATGTTGTACCAGGCTGAGCAAGAAAGCAGAAATAAGAATAGAGAATAAAACCTGGAGTTTTCTATAACTCATATTGGACTAGAAAAACATTTTTATAACCCAAGTCAAACTAAGGAAAAAAAAATCATTTTGTTAACAAATTAATACATAGACACCAGTAATTTTAAATTTCTATGGGTTTTTTGTACCTTGGTAGTGTTTCACTATACTTAATGTGGCTTTAATTAATATTTATATAAATAAAGGGTTTACATAGTTCAGAAAAGGCATTTAAAGGAACCACACTAGGGAATCTATTACATACAGGAGCCATTTTGGCTCTTTGGAGTTGGAGACTTGGCAAGCAGATGATTTAAGATACATCAAGAGACTGCATCATCTGATCTGTCCCATATTCACAGTCAGAGCCCTCTAAATTTCTAGGGATTCGCCAGACTGTGGAGGCAAAATGCTGGAAAAGACACCATCAAGGGCTAATCCTTTGTTTGCAGTCCCTGTACTGGAAAGTAATTTTACCTTCTGGTTTTGTCCTGCCTCAGTATGTGCCTGTTAAAGTAAATGCATCTTTGTCATGCATGAGCACCACTTGCATTAATGATAATGGAGTTTTCATATGCATGTTGAGTTACTGCATTTCTGATGCTGCAGAAGTCAGCACTGATGTACTCTGCTTTTTCCTCTGTACATCAGCATTGTGATGATCAGCAGATACATATATCTACATATATCTGGGGAATTCTCTTTAAGGAATCAGACAAAGCTGCTTTTTTGAATGTTTTTAGTAGCTGTCATTTATTTCAGTTATTGTGTGACGGGGAGGTTCGCTACAATTCAGCAGATGGGAGTTGGGTCCAAGGTAGATAAATGTGCTTTTCAGGTTCTGAAATCAAAACACATTGCCAAGGTTAAGGGATTGTTAAAATCCTCAAACTCCAATTTACCTTTCATTTAAGAAAGAAAAAATCTGTGCACAGAATACATGTGATGTAGTGATTTTTGAAAAGTATAAAAAGCCATATGGATTACAATGTTTAGCTGTTGAATATTCTGAGTGATTATTGTAAGATATTTTGGGCCTGTAAATTACATACTGCTACTCAAATAATTGCCACTTTTGTATAGAAATAAAGTGGGGTTTCTACTCACTGTATTTAATGTTAGTGTTGTATATATATGAAGTGTAAGCTGAAGAGAAAACAAAACCTTAAGGCTGGGGGCTTTTTGGGTGTTGGTTGGGGTTTGGGGTTTTTTGTGGGGTATTTTGCTCGTGGGTTTTTGGGGGGGTTTTGGGGTTGTTTGTTTGTTTGTTTGTTTGGGTTTGTGGAGGCTCGTTTGATTTGGTTTTGTTCTTAAATTCCTGGTCATCTTCAATATCAAGAGAAATCTGTAGATTTTTATTTTGATAGTAATTTGGTGCGTTCTAACTAAATGTCAGTATGTGATGTCCTCTGCGTGCTTTTTTCCTAGTTATATACCTGTGCATACTGTGGGTTAATGTGAGGTGCTTGGCACTGGAAGTAGCTGCATTTCAAAGCAAAATAAAGTTTTTTGGGTAACCAATGACTGACACAGGGGACTAATAGGGGTTAGAAAATTAAATTATGGCATTGTTGAGATGACCTCTTATAATGCCAGTATTAAAGACACAGGTGGAACAGAGCTCTTGTGTCTATTCAGTGTAACACTAATTACACTAATCAGTGTAAATTTATCAAGTGGCCTGGCTGTGCTTGACCTTTTGCATGGAGAACCAGTACAGTGAGTGCCAGGACGCTCTCCTTTTCCAAGCCAAAACACATGTACCTCTTTCATCTTACAAGGCCTCTGTAAAGGTCAAACACAGTTAGTTCAGCTGAACAAAAGGGATCAGCTCCCTTCTTGCACCCTGTGCAATGCCACAAATAAGACAAGAGGGGTAGAGGTTTAATTCATGGAAGGGAGGTCACACAGTAAATGAAAGTAAAGATTTGCGACTCATAGAAGGTGCACTACAGTATCTTGGCTCTGACCACATGACTTGGTGACTGAGAAATACTGATTTACATACGGATATTTTATGTATCCATACATGCTCTGGTTTGGAATGCAATTTCTTGCTTTTCCTAAAGGGTTTTCTTTAATAACCTCACAATTTCAGCCAGTCCATTTATTTAATTGAGAGCATGTTGCTGTCTAGCCAGCAGATGAACTAGCTAACCTTGTCATTTTACCTTCTGAGCACAGTTTCACATTACAGGATTATCAGCCCAGAGCCAAGTTATCATACAGTAATAATAAGCTAACATAGCTGTGTGAGCACATTTAATTAACTGCAAAGATGGAATTCTCAGCTTTTCCTTCACTTGGCCAACATCCAGAAGTGTGTAACTTCTCTGCTGTGGGAAACACTGTAGAATACAAACTATGCACATTTGCATGTAGACATTATCTGGACAGTCTTTGATATCCATATCCATTTGATATCCTGGTCTTGGTTCAGTTTTACAATGCATTTGTCTCTCAGTGTTGCAAATAAAACATTGCATTTGTTCTACACTTAGACACTGACACTGAGATTTTACTAAAAAACCTCATTTGAGGGGTCTTTTTTTAACGGCATGGCTACTAAAGAAAATACCAAAAGGCACACTTTCCACATGCTGTCTTTCTGAATAATGTTTTCAACAGCTGCTGCAGCTGTGGGTATTGTCAGGTTGTGAAATGTGCTTGAAACATGCTCACACTATGAGCGTCCACAGACTGGAGTTTGTGAAAGCTTAAACTGGGCACTGCTCGGCGCAGCTGCTCCAGATAACCAACAGCTCCTTCTCCCACATTCACACCAGGCATTGCTGGACTGGATTACTTCCAGCCTGGTTCCCAGTACAGTGTACATCCCATCTGCAGTGGATGGATTTTTGTTTATTATGCTCTACTATTTTTACACCCAAAAGATTGTTAGGAAAGCAGGATGGAGTGGGAATGGTGACTAGCTAAGCATATAAACAAAACTCTTTGCACAAGCTGGGGTGAAAAAATGACACTGTGGACTCTTGAAATAAATATATTGTGCATTCTTTTCTCTGCATTTTATTTGGATTCTACTTTACTATTTTTGTAATTCAGTGTTCTAATGAAAAGGTCCTTCTCCCCCTTTTTTTTTCTCCCACATCAGGGTTGATATGAAACTTGTTTCTTTCTCTGTTTTTCACTACATGTAAAGCTTACGCCTCTCAGTTGTAACTTGCATGTTATTTTAAAATACCTAAGATTAGCTTAGATGTATAAAGGTCAGAATCCTGCTTGCTTTTGGTTTGTAGTATAGGGAGTAGCGTATCTGTATGCAAAATCCAAGTTTTAATGAATGTGTGGGTCCTCTCTCAGACATAAGATCAAGTGGGGAGGTTGTTCGGATGGGTGAAACAGAACAAAAAACCCTTTTGCTAATTTATCAGGATACATGCATGATTTTGTGATTGTTCTGTCATTTCTCTCCTTTTTTTTTAGCTGATTTTCAATTGTGCTAAGAGACCATAATTTGGGGCAAAACTTGCCCTAAACATTTATTTTCCTTTGGTGTTGATAACGTTTGAGGCTTCAAGAGAAGAAATGTTTTAATGACTTCTTGTGGTCTGATCAGAACTGAGTGAATCTGGCTGCTGGATTGAAATTTGTTTAAAAACAGCTTAGTGCTAGTTCTGGGGTTTTTGTTTGTGGTTGGTTGGTTTTTGGGGGGGGGGGGGAGGGGTTGTTTGGTGGTTTTTGTTTTGGTTTTTTTTTTTGAGAATAAAAGGAAAGCATTTCATTTTTAGCATATGGTTTCCAGCATTCTGGAAATACATATGACTGTGTATTAACTTCATCTTATTACCTACTGTGTTTTTAATGACACTGGTATAACCCTCGTGCCTCTTCAGTGACTCTGCTCTCTGTTCCAGGTGCTGTTGTCAGGATTGATCGGAGTTGTTTCATGGAAGAGGCCCCTGTCCCTTGTGGTGAGCAACTCCCAGTGCTTTTGTCTTTATAGAGAAGCCTGACAGTCTGTGGGGATGATTTACATTGTGCTTGTGTATCTTGGTATTTATGAACACTTAAAACTTAAAACACATACTTATGGTATTTATGAACACTTAAAAAGTGAAAGGCCTTTCAAGTTGTAATGTATAAACTGCCTGGGTGAAAATAATATTTTTCTACTGTCTCACAGACTATTGGTCTGCTTGTATCTTTGCATTTAACTTAATTTGCCTAAAAATGCATTGCAGAGCCATTTTTTAGCAGGCATGGAAAAAAACATCTGGATGGAAAAAAGCCCATTCCCAAATTAGTAGTTGTTTGTTTTCATCTGCAGAAAGATTTTCAGCTACGTTATTATTTCTGTTGTGAGATTGCTGTAGTTACTTAATAATGAACAGGAATCCATTCTTTGTGTGTGCATGCTAATAGAGTTTCAGTTAGCCTATTAATGTAAAGCAGTATTAGATGGAAATCAAGCTTATTAAAAACACGTGATGACTGTGTTAATAAGGATGTGTTAGCAGGTAAATGTTGCCTTTGAAACAATGTGCATGTGTAACAGAGGAACTGAAATGTTTGCAACATAGTACAAAAGATAGTCCCTGGAATACAGAATATAATGGACAGCATGAAATTAAAATCTTGTGCTAATAAGAATAAGCTTAATTAGAAGTTCAGGTATATCTTTCAGTATTATGAACTCGGACAGTAGGCACAGAGCTCACATCATTGGAATAAATAATATTCACACATCAGAAATGTTATCCAGACCTGTTGAGACTTGGCTTCTCTGATTCCTGAACACTCACTGCATGTTGTAAATTCAGCTGGGCTTCCTGATATTGACTCATTCAGTGAAATGTAGGCAGTCGTGGTCAGTGTAATTCAAGGAAATAAAGATAAAAGGGAGGAAACAGTAATGGTGACATTACTGCTTGCAGAACAGCTCATCTTCCTAAAACCTGCTCTAGGAAATCATTTATTTCCAAGAGTAAGCTTAATGTTCTTGAGTTAGATGTTGATCTTCTGCATTGACCCTTGGTGGTGATGCAATAATCAGCTGAAGGATGGGGACAGGAATGGTGGTTTTCACTCCTGTGTGTGACTAAGCTGTGTAGTGGTTTTACAGTAGCTACATAATGTCCTGCTCTCCTTGCTGAGTTGTAAATACCTTTGAGCAGTTGGACCCCACGTGTGCAAGGTGACTGTTCTGATTAGCCATCAATAATGTACAACTTTACAACTTCACAGCACAGCACCAACGTGCTAATGAGCCACGTTTCTCCTGGTCTGTTTATGCATCACATGCCAAATATATATGGTCAATAATTGCCTTTTAACCTATTTTATAGTACTATAAGCAGCTAGATAATCAGTTACAATAGGTGTCTTTTTTGTTGCAGTGTTACAAAATCTGCCGTTGCTGAGAGTGATAGCAGAAAGATAGATAGCTTTATCATTTGAAGCTATGAATAAAGTTATATAAAATTAAACCATGCACCATCTGTGACGTCCTGAAAACTGGTGAAACTGTGATAATATTTTAAGGTGCCAGTTTTCTGCATATCTTGGATTTGTGACTAAAACTGGTTGATAATAACCAGTGTTTTGACTATTGCTGAGCAGCACTTGTGCAGTATCAAGATATTCTGGTTTTCCCACACAGCATCACTTGCTTTGGCTTTTTCCTTCCTCTCTCCTTTGCTTATTAAACTTTATCTCCATCCACAAGTTTTTTTCACTTGGGCTTTTCTAATTCTCTTGCAGTCCTGCTGCAAGGGGCAGTGGGTGGGTGGCTGCTTTCCTGCTGGCCAGGGTCAGCCCCCCACACTGCTGGATGTGCCTTGCTCAGCACTGTAATCAAACAGGAAAAATCCATTTTTCCATGGATGCAGTGTTTTTTCTTTGCAAATGTATTGTTTTCTGCAGGCAAACAGAGAAAGTGGAAGAAGCATTAAACAGAGATAGTTCATCAAGGATTAATTTCTGGCTGTATCATACTAGAAGTGTGTTGTGTAGTGTTGGTGTAGAAATTAGTGTGTTGTTGCCTAGTTTAAGACTTTGGAACCAAAGTCAAAACTGAGAGTAGTTGTGTATTTATAAGCTATTAGTATGAATGCTGTTTTGTATTCTGCATTCAAAGATTTACAAATGTGTATGTACTAAGGACGTTTTACTGCAAT
>VZUA01016040.1:0-10539 GCA_013401035.1 Horornis vulcanius
ACCCAATGAATTTCATGGCCCATATGCCAGTTGTGGGTAAAGCTGCCAATGGGAGGGACTTTATGGTTTGCACTTTTCAGATGGCTGCAGATTCATGACATGAGAGTCACCAAAGAACTGTTTCTTGTGGCAATGTTTCCATGGGATTTCTAGGAGAGATTTCTAGAATTGATGAAAGACTATTTTAGAGTGATGACATGGATTGAAAATCCCAGGTTTTGTCTCTTTATGTTGTTAATGATAAAGTGAGCAGTTGTGAGGGGAAGAGAAGCATTTTGAAGGTTTCATTTTGATCCACATTCTTTTCTTTTAGTGTTTGTTAATAAATCTGTCTTTGTACCTTTTAAGATTTGGGCCTGCTTTGCTTTTCCCCTAATCCTATCTCACAGCAGGAAAATGAATAAATAATTATAGGAGACACTCAGACTACTACAATAATTTTAAGAAACAGAAATTGGTGAACATGAAACCTCCACAGTTCTAGAGCTGGGTTTGTGAGACAAAGAAAATGAAAGTGGAAAAAGATGTGGGAAAGAAAAAAAGAAAAGAAAGAGGAAAGAAGAAAGAGAAGAGAGGAAAAGAGATACAGGGAGCCTGATCCATTTCCTTTTATATTATATATTACATGCAAGAGGTGTTCTGGAAAATCTCAGGAGCTATCTGGAAATCTTCTACAGTACCAAAGGTGCTGGAATTTTCCTTGTGCCCATGGTCCTGGGGTTGCCATCATGCAACCTCCTCCAGCCAAGAGTGTCCTCAATGAGACCCTTCCATGTGAAAGACCAGAGCCCTGTTGCAACATACATGTACACCACACATGTGAGCTCACAGGAGCTCTGGACTAAACGCCAAGGGACAAAGCATGTGTGTCTGCTACAGAGTGGAAATGTTGGGGCAGTAATAGAGTGGCATTGCTGCCCCCAGCTGCTGCTCAGCCAGGGATGCAGATGCTCTAAAGGGGGAAAAGGCTTCTTTTAAGGGTGTTGCCATCTTCTCATTGCCTTGCAGGACATGTTTAGCCTCAGGCTGGACAGGTGCTGTGATGAGACACTGATGACCCTCAACACATAGGCCCAACAATTTGCTGGAGAGTGAAATGCAGGTTGGGGAATCCTGGTGACCTTGGTGCAAAACTTTCCCTGACTTGTGTTTTCAAAAGGTTGCCAGAAAAGGACTATTCCCACTGAGAACAGGAAAAGCCCCTACTGGAGAGCCCAGAAGGTTGAAAGATAAGGGTCACTTTGTACAACCCCTGCTGAAGTGGGGGTGTGTGCTGGTTTTAGCTGGGGCAAGGTGAGTTTAATTCCCAGTGTCTTGCATGGGGCTGTGCTTTGAGCTTGTGCTGAACACAGGGTTGAAAACAGAGATGGTTTTGTTATTGCTGAACAGGCCTACACAGACAAGGCCTTTTCTTGCTTTTCATACTGCCGCACTGGTGAGGGGGCTGAGAGTGTTTGGGAGGTTGGGACAAGACACAACTGGGACAGGGAACCCCATTGGGCAATGGTATTTCAGGCCATATGAAGTCACGCTCTGTACATAATCAGGGGGAAAGAAGGAAGGGCAATATTTGAAGTGATGGTGTTTCTCTTACCAAGTAACTACTCTACATGGTGGGTCCCTGCTCTACTGGACGTGACTGAACACCTGCCCATGGAAGAAGATAATTAATTCTTGTTTGACTTAGCTTGTGTAAACAGTTTTTTCTTTCCCTATTAAACTGTTTTTAGCTCAACCCAAAAATCCTCCAGCTTTTTCCTTCTCATTCTCTCCCAGATCCTGCTGGTGGGGGAGAGATTGAGTGTCTCTGTAGGGCTGAGCTGCTGGCTGGAGTTTAAACCACTACAGACAGTAAGTGCTCAATCACTCTCAGTAAAGATGTGTTTCCTAATTTCCAGAAAGAACCTCCCATGTTCCAGTTTGTGCCCACTGGGACACCATTCCAAGGAATATGACTTCTTCGCATCATCCTTTCAAAGGTTTATAGACACATTCAAAGGTTTCATAGACACATTCTCCCTGAGCCCTCTCTTCTCCCTGAAATGGGCTTCCTGGTGTCCAGGAATAATGAGTTTTCTTCCAGACTATTTCTTCAGCCTGTTGAGGTACCTCTGGATGACAAATGGTGTACCAGCCAGTTCTCCCAGTTTTGTACTGTTGTTTCCCCATCACCTGGAAAATAATGAATATCTACGACCAGTATATCTATGACTGGATTTTAACAAGGCTTTGTGTCATGGATTGCCACCTTCCTGGCCCTTTACAGTCATATCTCTCTCTGTTTATCTAGCCCATGTTCCACCAGTTCCCCTGTGGGGATCCTGTGGTGACATTTTTCTGTATCTCGTAGAAGCCAGGGTAGATATGTCCACTGCTCTTTTCTCACCTGCCAGGAAAGTAANATGATAAAGTGAGCAGTTGTGAGGGGAAGAGAAGCATTTTGAAGGTTTCATTTTGATCCACATTCTTTTCTTTTAGTGTTTGTTAATAAATCTGTCTTTGTACCTTTTAAGATTTGGGCCTGCTTTGCTTTTCCCCTAATCCTATCTCACAGCAGGAAAATGAATAAATAATTATAGGAGACACTCAGACTACTACAATAATTTTAAGAAACAGAAATTGGTGAACATGAAACCTCCACAGTTCTAGAGCTGGGTTTGTGAGACAAAGAAAATGAAAGTGGAAAAAGATGTGGGAAAGAAAAAAAGAAAAGAAAGAGGAAAGAAGAAAGAGAAGAGAGGAAAAGAGATACAGGGAGCCTGATCCATTTCCTTTTATATTATATATTACATGCAAGAGGTGTTCTGGAAAATCTCAGGAGCTATCTGGAAATCTTCTACAGTACCAAAGGTGCTGGAATTTTCCTTGTGCCCATGGTCCTGGGGTTGCCATCATGCAACCTCCTCCAGCCAAGAGTGTCCTCAATGAGACCCTTCCATGTGAAAGACCAGAGCCCTGTTGCAACATACATGTACACCACACATGTGAGCTCACAGGAGCTCTGGACTAAACGCCAAGGGACAAAGCATGTGTGTCTGCTACAGAGTGGAAATGTTGGGGCAGTAATAGAGTGGCATTGCTGCCCCCAGCTGCTGCTCAGCCAGGGATGCAGATGCTCTAAAGGGGGAAAAGGCTTCTTTTAAGGGTGTTGCCATCTTCTCATTGCCTTGCAGGACATGTTTAGCCTCAGGCTGGACAGGTGCTGTGATGAGACACTGATGACCCTCAACACATAGGCCCAACAATTTGCTGGAGAGTGAAATGCAGGTTGGGGAATCCTGGTGACCTTGGTGCAAAACTTTCCCTGACTTGTGTTTTCAAAAGGTTGCCAGAAAAGGACTATTCCCACTGAGAACAGGAAAAGCCCCTACTGGAGAGCCCAGAAGGTTGAAAGATAAGGGTCACTTTGTACAACCCCTGCTGAAGTGGGGGTGTGTGCTGGTTTTAGCTGGGGCAAGGTGAGTTTAATTCCCAGTGTCTTGCATGGGGCTGTGCTTTGAGCTTGTGCTGAACACAGGGTTGAAAACAGAGATGGTTTTGTTATTGCTGAACAGGCCTACACAGACAAGGCCTTTTCTTGCTTTTCATACTGCCGCACTGGTGAGGGGGCTGAGAGTGTTTGGGAGGTTGGGACAAGACACAACTGGGACAGGGAACCCCATTGGGCAATGGTATTTCAGGCCATATGAAGTCACGCTCTGTACATAATCAGGGGGAAAGAAGGAAGGGCAATATTTGAAGTGATGGTGTTTCTCTTACCAAGTAACTACTCTACATGGTGGGTCCCTGCTCTACTGGACGTGACTGAACACCTGCCCATGGAAGAAGATAATTAATTCTTGTTTGACTTAGCTTGTGTAAACAGTTTTTTCTTTCCCTATTAAACTGTTTTTAGCTCAACCCAAAAATCCTCCAGCTTTTTCCTTCTCATTCTCTCCCAGATCCTGCTGGTGGGGGAGAGATTGAGTGTCTCTGTAGGGCTGAGCTGCTGGCTGGAGTTTAAACCACTACAGACAGTAAGTGCTCAATCACTCTCAGTAAAGATGTGTTTCCTAATTTCCAGAAAGAACCTCCCATGTTCCAGTTTGTGCCCACTGGGACACCATTCCAAGGAATATGACTTCTTCGCATCATCCTTTCAAAGGTTTATAGACACATTCAAAGGTTTCATAGACACATTCTCCCTGAGCCCTCTCTTCTCCCTGAAATGGGCTTCCTGGTGTCCAGGAATAATGAGTTTTCTTCCAGACTATTTCTTCAGCCTGTTGAGGTACCTCTGGATGACAAATGGTGTACCAGCCAGTTCTCCCAGTTTTGTACTGTTGTTTCCCCATCACCTGGAAAATAATGAATATCTACGACCAGTATATCTATGACTGGATTTTAACAAGGCTTTGTGTCATGGATTGCCACCTTCCTGGCCCTTTACAGTCATATCTCTCTCTGTTTATCTAGCCCATGTTCCACCAGTTCCCCTGTGGGGATCCTGTGGTGACATTTTTCTGTATCTCGTAGAAGCCAGGGTAGATATGTCCACTGCTCTTTTCTCACCTGCCAGGAAAGTAATTTCACCATAGAAGTTTATCACATTGGTCAAGTATGTGTTACCCTTAGTGAATCCATTCTGCTACCTGTGGAATCCCTGCAGCCCCTTGACATAATACCTAGGGTTTGGCCCTGGCAGGACAGATCACAGTCACCTTCTCAGCCTCATGGAGAGAACTCCTCAATGGTGCTCTGTACAGAATTGTTTGCCCCAGTTCCCCCTTCCCTAATGCCCTGGCCCCTCGGGGTCTCCTTTCCTCTGTGTCTCCATTGGTTTCAGATGCCCAGTGACCTTCCCTATAGGTTGCTGACCTTACCTGCCCCTTGTTCTGCCCCCGTGCCTCAAGGTCATTGGCTGCTGAAGCCTATACTTAACCTTGGAACAGGCAGATCTCCCCCCTACCTTTTGCTCCTGGAATCCCTTTGGCTCCTGGAAATAAACCTGGCTGGAACTGATCCAGTGTGAGGGCCTTCTTGCCTCTCCTTTCTGAGCTAGCCATGTGGTGTGTGTGGATGTGTGAGTTTGACTGCTTTGCCTGAATTTCCTCAAGTGGCCTTTCCAGCAGGGAAGCTTATTGGGGTATAGGCTTCAGCTCCACTCCTAAAACACATGCTGCTACAGCTGCTCTTGTTTTCTTTCTTGTCCTTCATTAGCCTGGAAATACCTTCCATGTTTCCCAAGAACTACAGACTGACCGGCCCGTAATTCCACAAGACCTCCTTCTTACCCTTTTTGACTATAGGAGTGACCTTTGCTTTCCTCCAGTCCTCAGGCACCTCTTCTTGTCACCATAATCATTCAGTCACTGTCAGACGACCTCACAATGGTATAATCCAAATTCTTCAGCAGTTTTGGGTACATGGTATCAGGATCTATAGATTTATGTTTGTCTAATTTGCTTAAGAATGCTTTAACCTGATCTCTTCTACTAAGGGTAAGATTTTCTTGCTGCAGACTCCTCTCACTATCATTCTTTCTTATGCTGCCTGTTACTGCCCATGAATGGTGTTTGGGTATTAATTACATTCCTGTCCTTTTCATAAGTCTCACTAGACTGAACACATTTTATGACTTTGTCAAATGAGACCACAAGACCACCTACCACCCTTTTTTTNGACTATCAAGTTACTGCTTTTTTTTTTTTTTTTTTTTTTCAGAGTGCATTGAGAATTCCTTCCTAGCATTCCAAGGAAACATTTACTACTTATTAATCACGTAATTCTCCCTGATACGCAATTGGGACATTCTGGTTTGAAGGTATTTTCAGCCCATCTTGTATCTGAGAAATCTGCAAATTTCAGTCACATATACATCAATGTCTCCAGAGTGAGAGGGAAGCAGGGGATTGGAGACCTATTTTGTTTAATGAAGACCATATCAGATGTTATTATGAGTAATTATATATGCTGGAATTAGGGTTGGTTTCTCATGTAATCTCTTCCCCTTTAACAAAAAATGTACCATGGAATTTTAAATCTCTAGATTGTCAAACACTGCAATGCTATTCTTGCCAATGAGTTTACTGTCATAAGCATTTGGAAAGAAAGTCCATTTTAAAAGAATATTCATGAAAAACACTTTCTGAATATATAATTGGGAGAAATGTCACAGCAATTGTTAGAGTCGCACTCACTAATTAGAGAAAGTACAAAATACCATGTGATTTATGTGTTCCATCAAAACTAAACTTGGATTTCTGATATTGTATATTCACAATGAATTTTGCTTGTGTTCAGTATACAGACCATGCTTCAATTGCAGAAATCACTCACTGAATCATCAGAATGGAACAGATGCAAGAAAACGGTGATCTTCTTGATGAGAAACAGAAAAAGGGAAAAAAAAAAAAAGAGAGAGACACTGGATCAATTATTCACTGCAAATTACACACTTGGCTACCATGATCATTATAACCCCTTCACATCCTGTTACTCTACACTCCATTATTTCTGCTTACCCCTATGGAGCCTGCCCTTTTACCTTCCTGACACTCCCCCCTCTTCTAGCTGTCAAACAGACTATTTCAATCCCTGTTTAAAGGATTTCTTATTTTTCCTTTGTGTGCTCCCTGTATCCTGCCATCCCTATCTCTCCCCGTTGCAGCTCTCTCAGAGTAGTGGCTTTCATGCCTAAAATGGTGGGGGAAATGCTGGCTTAAAAACCATCTGGCTTCTATTCACAGGGACACTATTGAAAACCAAACTGGTTTCTTAAAGCTCCTACTCAAGTGTAGAAAAGTGTTCTTTTTCCCCCCTCTGCTTTTAAGCTGAGAGGTTTTTTGTATTTTTTCTCCCAAAGTCTTCAGACTGGTTCTCGAAACTGCTGCTGTCATGCAGGAGCCCTGTATGGCTTCCATAATGAATAGCACAAATAATTTTTAACAAATCCTTCCTTTATAAGCGGGGCTCAGCACAATAAAGGATTATGCATGGTGAATTTGATATAGAGGATGCAAAGGTACTGTGTTATGGGATAGTTGTTAATTATTGGGGCTTATTAATGATATTTCTTCAATTTATCATTCAGCTGTCAAGGGTGTCTGTCAGTCTTGTATAAAGAATCTAAATATTATACTCTTTGTCACTGTGAGGTGTGGCAGTATCATTCTTTCTTTTTAACCTTTAATCAACAAGTGACTTGGCCAAAGCTGGTCAGGAAGGAAATCTATGAGCGAAGAAAAAAAAAAAGATACTTACAATCTATGGCTGCACATTAAGTATCACATGCCTTGTCTTCACAAAGCACAGAGGAGCTTACTCTATTGCTGTACTCTAGCTTTCATAATATCTCAAGCTGCTTTATGCTCTAGGGCATAAATTTGCTTTTTTAATAATTCCTGTCACTGGAGAGGAGGCAAAGACATTGAAAATGTTTGTGTTGAAGCCTGAAATTGTTAACTTTAGCTTTGATAGCTTTCTGTCTATTTTCCAGTAAAATAAATCCTGTATAAATTCTATCTACTGCTTAAAACTAGATTTGGGCCTATTTCATCAAAAGATATTTTAGATGTTTCATATGGCCTGTGGAAGAGTCTGAAACATTGTTTTGCAGCACAGTAGTGGTGGAGCATTGAGTTTCACCTCCAAACCAAGGAGTTCCTTTGGTGTCTAGATCAGACAGACCTGGTTTACAACAGGACATTCAGCAGCCTCATCTCAGAAACAAGATCTCATGTGATGATGGTGAGACAGGCTTATGCAGGAGTGCAACCAAAGGAATCCTGCATTTTTTTCTTGACCCAGTGATCAACTCAGGACATACTGAAGGTATTTAATCCAGATACTGACTGGATATGCTTTGTGAGAATGCATATGTACTGTGAGAATGCATAACCAGTTCCTTCCAAGGAAGTAATGCATTTCAGTCTGAAGAGAGAAGATGCAACATACTGTGTTGAAATTAAACAGTGAACTAACAAAATTCTGTGGTAAATGTGGCAGTGATTTGACAAAATTTAACAACAAGGTACACTGGATTATTTGCTGCATAGGGAACAGGGTCACACAGAACTGTCAGGGAGACACTCCTGTTGGGTCATGAGGTTCAGAAATAACCTTCTGAAAGAAGACTCTAGCTGAACCTCTGTCCACTTTCAATCCCAAACTTGGTAAAAAGTTTACTTCTAAGGGTTCATATATGCTTAATCAACTCTTTATATTCCTTACCTGTGATTTCAAAGCATTGCATGCCATCAATCACTTACCAAGGATCAGTTTCAACATGGAGTCTCAGCCTCAAGAGTAGCATTAAAAGGCCTCCCTGTTCAAGGGGAGAGCCCATGGCATGGCAGGAGAGCTCAGTGGCTCCCAGATTGCCCACTATTCATTGAGTAAAATGATGGAATTATGTTTGCATAACAGCAAGATTTCTGGGTCACCGTTCTAGACAGCTTTTGGCTACCAAGGTGCCAGTCCAGTTATCAATCTGTCTCCAGTCCTTGTAGCCCCCATGGGTGGTTATGTTTTAAGCGGTTGGGGAGAGAACACTCTCACAACCACTTTCAAGCTTAAAAAAATGGCATAACCCATAATTTTTATTTATTCAGTCTTCTCACTCTCGGTGCTCAGACTGGCTCATTTCTGTACAGGAAACAACTCTGAATGTAGACTATGGAAACAGAAACTGTTGTGAACTTGCATGGAAAGAGTGGGAGTAGAAATAGGCAATAATATGCTGACAGCAGAAGAGCATTAAGAACCTTACTTTGGATTTTCCTTTAGTTAAAGTTAAGCTCGTTATATCTGCGACTTAGTCTGATTTCATTGGCTTCAGATAGAAAAAAAATTGAACCTGTTTCCTCTAACCTATTCTAACCTTCCAGTACAGGGAAGCATGTCTTACTTCCTGAAAGCAATAGAAGTAATAGGACTTCCAGAATCACTTACACTAAATAGACATTATTCATGTTGTGTAACAGAAACTATAAAACACAAAAAAAAAAACAACAAACAAATCACACATGTACATTTCAGAATTGGATTCAGTAAAGTCTGTGAGGGCATCCTTTGTTTAACTATGAGAGCCAATTTAAAATCATTGTAAGAACCTTGTCTAAAATGATGGCCTCATACCTCCAGGATTTTTTCATCTTTCTGAAAAAAATTCTACAGAAATCATTAATTCTGTATCAAGCATTTTGGAGAATCAAGATGTTCTGTAATCTTTTGTGATTTCTGTTTTTCTTGTGTAAGAGAATTTCATTGTGAAAGGACCCTATTTTCAGACAACTCTAATGTTTCAAAAAGCACTTCTCCACTATTTTTCGTATTGATTAACCCTGCTGATCCTATAAACAAGGTATTCAAAACCTCCATTGACAGAAGCTAACTGATTTTAAAGTGAACAGAACCCACTTCCAAAATTTACTATTAAACTACAGGCCTTGCTGTCTGAGCAATGAGATAAATACCTAAAGCACTCCACCCAAGATGTCTATTAGAAAAAAAATATTTTCTATAAACCCTATAAGAATATCCAGAAAAATCCCTCTGAATTTGTCATGTGACACAGAGGCAACACCAAATAGAGATGCCTACTTTGTAGGCATCTCTGTAGTGCAAGCTTCAGCCATGAAGCTCATCCAATACAGAGGCAGAAGAGAAGCCTCTTTGTCTACTCAGTCCAAGGCAAAA
Organism: Horornis vulcanius; assembly: GCA_013401035.1. Classification (NCBI taxonomy): domain Eukaryota; kingdom Metazoa; phylum Chordata; class Aves; order Passeriformes; family Scotocercidae; genus Horornis; species Horornis vulcanius. Next base: position 9,679 of record VZUA01016040.1, read on the forward strand.
TCATCAGCTGATTCAAAGGGCAACATAACAATTGTCCTAGGGTGACTTTTTGATGTTTGTATCCTCAATTGTCCATTCTGTTTGTGCTGTTTATTGAGTTCTGTACCTTTCAGACTGATTCCGAGAGTGAACCAGGGAGAGAAGAAGCACGGAGTTTGTTTTGAGATGGCCTGACTCCCACACATTCTCTTCTCCAGACTCCTGTTCATCAGAGGCACGGACAGTGGTGGGACAGAGATCTTTTTGCTTTTAGTTAGTTTTGCCTAGCTGAGGCAAAGAAGTTCCCTGGACTGTTTTTTTTCTTTTTTTTCTTGGGACTGTTCAAATCTACTCAGGACTGAAATAACCCAGAGCAGCACCGAGGGCTCGCACCTGGGGCCCACCAGGCCTGGACCTCCGGAGGGACTGGGATTGATAAGAAAGGGACTGAATGAGCTGAGCTACACCCACGGCAAGGACTTTCTCAGTTTGCCATCTCTCTTCAGAGCTGCAAGAGGTTTTTATTATTTCCTTGTTCATTTTATTGTTTCATATTATCCATTCCATGTGCTTGTAGGTATTTTGTTTGTTAAATAAATAGTTTTTTCCACTTTTCTCTGAGGAAGTTTTTCCCAGACTGGATGGGGGAGGGGCCATTTGGATTTGCTTTCCAGAGGAACCCATTTCGGAGGTTTCCTCCCAAATTTGCCCTAAACCAAGACATATACATTGTAAAAAGAATAAAAGAAAGAAAGAGAGAGAGAGAGAGAGAAAGAGAGAGAAAGAGAGAAAGAGAGTAAGAGAGAAAGAAAGAAAGAAAGAGAGAGAGAAAGAAAGAGAGAGAGAAAGAAAGAGAGAAAGAAAGAAAAGAAAGAAAAAAAA
>VZUA01016052.1:0-13211 GCA_013401035.1 Horornis vulcanius
TCTGGGTCAGAAAAAGGGATAATCCGAGAGTGTGCCACAGCTCAGGGAGCTGCAGCCAGGCTGAGTTAAAAAGAATCAGCCTCTGAAAAACAAAAAGGGAAAAAGTCTCCCACAACTGATCCTACTGAACTACCACAGAAACACCCAGAGAGAGAAACAGAGGTGAAACACATCTCTGCCACCTCAGAAACCTTTCTGCAGGGCTTGTGCCAGCTGTGCCTTTCCACTCTCTGACCACAAAGCTGAAAGTCTGGAGCTGAGCTGGGCAAGCCAAGGCCGGTGTTGGCACAGGGGCCAGGCCACCCTGGGCCAGAGTTCACTGCATTCCTGCTGGTTGTTGACATCTTCTCTGTAATTTAAGGAACTGTCTGCTTACCCTGGCAGTAAAGTCAGATGGGAGTCTGGGATTTTCTGCCCTGCACTTGATTATTTCTTCTGTCTCCACAGTAAGAGCCCAATCTGTCACTGGATTATGTACATTGACTTAACAGAGAGATTTTAAGGCTGAAACGAGCCTAGGAGAACCAGCTGGTGAAATCCTAAGGCCCTTGAGTCTGTGAGAGTGAAATATTGGGAGGGAGGGGACTGAATAATAATAATAATAATAATAATAATAATAATAATAATAATAATAAATAGTAATAATCATCTGCACAACCCAGCCAATATATGGCAGCCAAACAGCAAAGGCAAGCAAACAATTCCTTTCTATTTCCATCGTGCAAATGTTTTATTTTTAAATCAGTATATAGGTAACAGGGGGGTTTTAAAAGACCATTAGCCAAGGATTTCTTCTTGGTTGATTTTCTTTTCTTACAACAGAATTACATTCTGAGGTTTGTTATTGACAAAAGTTGATGGTAAAAGAAAATAGCAGGATCCAGAATGAATGTCTGTGGCTGAACCAAAACACTGGGGGAGATCTTTGGCCAGTCAGGACAAAGGTCTTCCACAGCTCCCAGACTGGTCTGTGTTGCTCTGACCCATGAGTTTCAGGGTTAGAGCCTGACTGGGAAGGTCAGGAAATGTCATGCATTCTCCAAAGCCATTTCATTCATAGCAGCATAGCCAGAAAAAGCTGATAGATCTCTTACAGTTTATCTCTTATGATTTAAAAATCAGCAAGCTGACATGAACACAGCCCTATCTCCAACAACTGGGGCTGTGTTGTGTTCCTCCCTGTTTCCTAGGATGGATTCCCAGTGGGATTTCTCTCACCCCCTTCCAGCTCAGCTCTCTCAATCTGACCCACATCACCACCATCCTCTAGAGGGGAAATGTGCCCAGTGGCACAGATCCTCTCAATCTGACCCACATCACCACCATCCTCTAGAGGGGAAATGTGCCCAGTGGCACAGATCCTCTCAATCTGACCCACATCACCACCATCCTCTAGAGGGGAAATGTGCCCAGTGGCACAGATCCTTGTGGGCTGGCTCCACAGGCAGAGCCTCTCCAAGAACTTTCATTTAGTTAGGTGGGAGTGGGTGGGTGGCTGGGAGTGGCTCCTGGGTGTCACCACGGGACAGCTCCCACTGAGCTCTGCTTGGTGCTGCTCCACCTCCAGGCATTCCATGGATTTCCTGGGCTCTTGGAGGTGGCTGGCAGGAGCACAGAGGATGGAAAGGGCAAGAGCTCGGCAGCAGATGGCAGCTCCTTCATTGCAACACACCCAGGAGTTCAGCAGAGCCAAGCTGGATGGTGATGGAGCAGATGTTTCTGGCTATTTCTCATTTTAAATCACATTACAGCAATGTAGCAACTCATCCATTGAAGCACCGAAGGATGCAGTGTGTGATGGCTGCTTCAGACAGCTCCTCACAGCTCCTGGGTGATTCCAGCCCTTCCCAAGCAGGCACTGCCTGTACACCATCACCCATTGCTGCATCTCCTAACTGCTTATTCCAGCCTTTGGTCAAATAACATGGAATGCAAATCATGGGAGAATGCTTCACTTGGCTTTTCAAAACTAACCAGATGGGTTTTCTTTAAAAAAAACCTCCTTAAAAGCTCCAACCCTGTCATGAGGAGATGCTCAAGGACAGAGGCCACAGAGCAGTTCAGCTGGATTCAGCTTTGTGGGACCTGCTGCATCCAAGCCATGAGTTTGAAACCCCCTGCAGTCATTAAAACATTTTAGGGGCAAAACCTCAACCTTTAGACTGAACCACAGAATTTATTTATTTAAATTTATTTTCTAAAGAGATGAAGTGTTGGTCTGAAAGGTCAAGACATTGAATGTCCATCTCCAGCAACCTTTGCTGCATTTTTGCCCAAGTCCTCTGAACTATCTGTGATGTAATTTTAAAAATGTGGATAAAAGGGGTTTTTTTCTACTCAAAGAGTCAACATTTAAAAAAAAAATGTTATTGAGACCAAATTAAATCTAGGGAAAGCTGTTAAATCGCTTTATTAAATATTTCCATCAAGCAACATGACATTTTTTGGAATTTCTGGTTTCCTTGGAAACCCTTTTTTGCAGTCCCCGTCTGTCCATGTGCTCCAGCTGCTGTGGGTTGAGCTCTGAAGCTTCACAGCAACTCTGGAGGGGCAGGGCAGGGTCAGGCTCTTCTCTGGGGCTGGCAGCAACAACGTGAGGGTCACTGCAGGGTCACTGGGCAGGAGCTGTGCTGGGAAGCTGTAGTACAGGTGTAGTCAAGAAATCACAGAAATGCTTTTGTTTGCAATTCCAGGAGTCAAACACACTCGTATTTTATTAATGCTCTGGCTTGAAATCCCTGAGTTTACACCTCTGACCATCCACTGAGTGCTTGTTTTAAGAACACGTTTTCTTCTAGAATGGTTGTAAAGCAAAGATCCCATTTTATTTGGATGAGCCAGAATATTGCAGTTAAAATCAAGACAACTTTTATCTCTGTAAACTTTCAAATTCCTTAAAATAAAATATTGTAGCCACGTTTCCCTTGATTAAACTGTGAAAAATATAGAATATTTTTGGGATTTCTGGGCAAAGATGTGTGTATTTCAGTAACCAGGTATCAGCCAGCTGCTCCCTCCCCCATGTCCTGCCCTGGTAACACCACACCAGGGTCCAGGAGTTCTCTCTGGCTCCTCCTCACTGGTCCATTTTAATTTGGACACTCTAACCCAGGTAACTGAGTCCACAAACCTACTGATTCCTAAAGAAATAGTCACCCTGGGAAATTCTTACCTGAAATTAATCGGATTTTGCCTTTAATAAATGGCAATTTTTTTAATTAATTTCAAAATTATGTTTTAAACAACTACTAGAATGAGAAAATTGGTGGGTTTTTAGAAAGTGGTCAGTTTTTTTTATTTCAATATGGTATTTCCATCTCAAAAATGAGATGCTTCACACAGGAACAAAGTGTTTTCAAATTCAGGAATGAAATTTCGGCCACACAGAACCAATGGCAAGAAATCTGAAATTCTCTTCCTCGAGGAGTTTCAAAGCATTGATGGATTGTCCTGGTGCACAACATGAAACACTTCCAAAATCTTACAGCTCCTCAGGGAACAGGAAAGATCTTCCCACTCAGTTCTTGTGGCAAGGGAGGTATTTCACACTGAACTTGAAAAACATTGACAGATTTCTTCCTGCAGCCAAAGGAAGGCAGTGAGAGTTTATGTGTTTCAAAGAAAATTGAGATGCTGGCAGACAACATCAATGTCTGTGTGTGTGTGTCTTTCAAAATGCAGTTGTATGAATCACACCCTGAAGAGTTATATAAGGTTTTGGGCTATGAGTAAAAGCTGGCTTTTATTTTCCCCCAGGGAAAATTTGAATCTAGTGGAAAAAAAAAATATTATTTGAGGTTTAATTGTAACAATAACTGAAAAGCTGGGAGCCCTGGAATTAGGAGCCTATTTATCCGAGTTCAGTATATTGTATTTATAAATGGATAAATATCAGTGTACAGAGGGTCACTTTAGAGAGCAGCTTTTGTGGCCTGAATTTAGAAACCACTCCAGTCTGATGATAAATAAGAAAGGTCCCCTTGGTTATGTAAAAAGAAGAGGGAAGCATCTCAGTGAATAATCCCGAGGGATTACAGAGTGCCAGTGAGAGTCCAGTATTAGCCAGCAGGCAACGGCCTCACATCTGGAACAGGGAGCCCAAAGTCAGCTGGGGGTGGCACTCATTAAAAATAGATCTGCCGGGGAGCTAAGGTGATTATTGCTGCTGATTTGCAGGATTAGACACGGGCAGCAGCCTGTCAGGATATTTCTTCACTTGAGCACACAAAAACCTCCTCCAGGGCTGGTGCAAGCAGGGGTTTGTGGCCAGGGAGGGGACAGGGAGAATTTGGGAGGGGAGAGGGAAGACACCTTCCCTCTGCTCCTGTGACATGGTGCTGGTGGTGCTCGGAGCCAGAGCTGAGCTCATAATCAGAGCTGCAGAGATTTGTGTGGCTTAAACACTGGAGATGTAAATGATTAACGTGATCTCCCTCCTGGTGCTGTGAAGCCTTTGCAGCTGGGCTCAAATCCAGTTTATGGAAATTGCAGGGGAGCAGGGAGCTACAGGTTCATTTCTTTGAAGGAAATCTGGATACGTGGGATGGACTGAGAGTGCTGGATGCAATCTGTGGTTTTATTTAAGAATAAACAAGTCAGAGGAATCCCCACTGTAGTCCCTGACTGGGAAACCCTGGCTTTCCATGTTACTAATTCCTCTTTATTCTTATTTTCAGAATTGTTTGTTTTGCAAGAAAATACTTAGTAAATATTGGAGGGGAAGAATAGATTTCTGCCCAGGGACAGGAGAAATGTGCACTTTTTGTGGCTAAACGAGCAGTTTGGATAACCAAAGGTATGTGTTCCTGTCAACCCATTTCCCTTCACTTGCTGGGACAATGATAGAACAAACAATTAAAAATAATAAGCACATTCAGAAGAATTACAGCCTGTGCTGTCTGCCAAGGGGGGAAAGTCTCCTCCATCAAAGAAATTATTACAGGTAGTTTGCCCAAATCCTGCTAATTCCAATAGGTATCCAAATTTCCTCCTAACTCCTGGTTTATGCATTTACTGACGGTGAAGGAATATTCTGTGGAATCCTCTGAGCACTGAGCTTTCAGCTGGACATTAAGTTAACTGCTGAGAAATTAGAGCTGGGCTCAGAAATGCAGATTCATGGGGCCTATTTGGTAATTCTTTAATCAACTGCTCCTGCTGAATTGCCACGTGAATTTTGTTTTACCTGGGGCTGTGTCATCCATAGTTACCATTCAGATTAACTTCTCAGGTCAAGTAAATGTTCTTTTCTAATTAGGTTCTTAATGTTTCCATCTGTGGCCGGGGCAAAATATTTCAAGATCCTTTTTCCACCTTGGTTCAGGAGTTCTTTTCCTGAGAGGGGAATGTTGCTGAAAAAAGCCAAGGCATTTCCAGCAGCCAATTCCCCCATGCAGACGTGGGTGGATTCCATGGGGATTCACATCTTGGAGCACAGATAATAAAAGAGAAGCCCATAAACCCAGATATTGAAGCCCTGGCAGGCAGCAGCACTTCCTAAGCCTAATGGCTGCACCCAGCCTGTGCTTTGGAGACAATCTCACTCAGTGCTTCCCCTGTAAATAATCATAAGATACAATGGATCTGTGGGAATTAAGTTCTTAGGAGGCGGTGATGTCATGCCCACAGATTCAGGGCACTATTCACTTGCTTTTGGGAAACATTTGATAGTTACATAATGTTCCTCAATCCATGTTCTGGATCAGCTTTGTTCCATCAGGCTTTTCCCATTACTTTAATAACTTCTGGCCCCCCGCTTCACAAGTTGAGTTTGTTTGTTTGTTTTAAATGTGACACCATATTTTAAAAAACAAACAAAGCAAACCAACAAACAAGAAAATAACCCACAAGGGAAAAAAATTAAAAGCAAGGGGGAAAAAAATGCCAAAGAAAAAAGCCAGGAAATCCAGCAACTTCTAATTTGTGGTTGTTGCTCACACGGATATAAATAATAGGGGTTGTTTAACTGAGGGCAGCTTATTTCTTATCTGAGGAAATATTAATGCCCTCCCTGTTATCTAATTCAGCATAATGTGAGGGGATTTAGTGGAGATTAAGAGAGAAAGTGGGAGAAGGATTTATATTCTTTAGGGCCATGCTGGTGCTCCCAGGACTTGGCATCACTTCCACTAGAAGAGGTGATTGCTCTCTGAGGAGTTAAAATAATTGGAAGGAGAGGCAAGCTCTTACACTGGAATGAAAAGTCCTGAGGAAAAAAAAGAAGCAATTGTTCAAGTTTCAGACTCCCTGCCCTGCTGCTGGAGGGAAACATCTTTGTTCTCAGACCTGGAGCCTGAGGAAAGGCCAGCACCCCAGCAACACTTAATTTTTAACAGCTCTGCAGAGATTCACTCCAGCCTGGGCAGACAGTGACAGAGCACAGTTCTATAATTTAATATTATCAAATCTCCCCAGTGATGTGTGCAGCTCCTCGGGGGGAGCCAGGCTCTGGGAAAGGCTGTAACACCTCCAGGTGACAGATCCAGCATTCCCCCAGTGAATGCACTGAGCTTCATGAATATGTATTGGTTTTACAGAGCAATAGACTTTGTGTATAGGTGGGGAGCTGTAGCAGAAATCTGCTTCTGTTTGCCCTGAAAGATTTGATGTGATTGAATCCCCAAATTTACTGCTGCAGCTGAGAATTGAAGGAAGGCTCTGTACCAGAGTGCCTCTTTCTAGTGACAACATGAGATGCTTGAACAGCATTTGCTCCTCAGCCTTGGAGCCCAAAGCATCCCCTTGTGTCCTGGAGGTCACATATTTCCACAAGCATTTTGGAGAACTGAGACGAATCCATCCACTGCAAACTCACTCTTGATGGGTACTTCCTAAGCAGGGAAAGGCTTATGAAAATCAACCACTGTTCTGAGGGTTTATGAGATTCCAGCTGATGCCAATAATGGATTCAAGTAAATTTTGTGGGAGCCTGGTTGTGTTAAACAGCCAAGAATGACAGAAGTTTTCTTCAGCATCTCAGCTGGTGAGTAAAATGCAAGGTTGACCTTTTTCCCTGTGGAGGTGACATTGGTAGATATGCACAATTATACCTTGATGAGGATGAAAATGGGATCCCTCCAGGGCAGTATGAAGGCACCAGACTATTTATGACATTTGATCTTACAGTTCTGCTGAATGTAATTGCTCATTTTGGTGCTAACTGAGCAAAGGCAGATCAGAAACTCAATGCTTCCAGGCCATGTAGTGAAACAAATACCACCTTTCCACACAAAGGAGGTTTGAAGGGCAGGAACAGTATTAAAATGTTGATTTGAACTAGGGAAAGTTACATCTGGAGTGATCTTTCTTCATTCTGTGAGTGTGGAAATCTGTGTCTGTCCTTCCTGGGACTGCAGCAAACCTCTGGCCATGGTCTGGCCAGGATCATGGACATTTGCTGTTTGAATCAGGTTGGAGGTAATTCCATCCAGATCATTGGGTTTTACAGCCTGCTCCTTTTTATTGCTTGTTATTCCAAGCAAAAGGAGTAATCCTCTGGGAAGGGAAAGAGAAAAAAAAAAATTTCCTGGCTATAATAATGTAGCTGTAACCATGCTGTCCAGTCATCTGCATCCACAAATGGAAACTCTTGTGCTTTGTGAAAGTGAAGGTTGTAGCCATTCTCTGGCCAGCTTAATCCAGACAGTGATCCCATAATCCATGTTACATTTACTGGCTTCCCCTCCTAACCCGTTTGGAGTCGGCATGATTTCTTCCAAATGTTAATGAAAACCAGGGAGCACTTACTCAGGGAAGCAAATGGAAATAAAATCCATATTTCCAGCCATTATTACAGCTCGAGTCTGACTTGGGGTTTATGGCACACAGCATTTTGTGGAGCTCAGCTTCCAGCCTTTGTTCTTTTCTGATCTGGAATATTGGAGGGGTTTGAGATGACCAAGAAAATTTTTGCTTAGGAAATCAAAGCTTCCTGTGGAATTCTCAAATGTGAACAAATTTGTTCTGTTTGTTTGAGGGTTTTTTCCAAGAAATATGAAAACTACATGCCAGATTTCTGAACTTCTTCTGTTCGTAAGCCCTGTGTGCAACATTTTGTTGAGCTTCTCTCACGAGCAATTTTCCTACCAGCCATGCCTCCCCACTCTGCTGTTATTTATCCATCCCCCAGCCCCAGGACATTCCTGCATGGATTCTCACCAGAATCCCTTTACTGGAGCAACCACTGCTGCATCTCCATGGAGCAGCTCCTCTGGGTGTGTGTTTGTACATTTGCACTGCAGCTCGGTGACAGAAAACAAGGCTGCTGCTGCTCTCTCCTCACTTTGCAATGCCTGGAGGTGCTCAGGGGAGAGGTCTGGCTGACCTAGCAAACCCAGTGGGAACTCAGAGAACATTTATCCCTGTGATAAATGAATATAGAGCTCAGAAATGCACACCAGGGCTCAGCCAGTCCATGCCTGGGTCCAAGAAAGCAGTGCTGGGACACGGCACTGAGGACACTCCTGGCAAGGAGGCTGTGTCCCTTAACCTGGTGGAAGAGGTGCTTCACTTTTTGCCTCATTTCCTCTTGGTTTGTTTTCCATCTGATGTCGTGTTCTGGGGTGATCTGCAGTTAATTTGCACCCTTCTCTGAAATACCCTATGTGAATTTATCAGGATTCCCTCAAATCTGAGATGGGACCCCTAAATCAGGCCCCCACATCAGGAGCCTGCAGCAGCTTTCCTCACCACCACCTCACTCCAGTCATTCCTCACTCCATTATGTGTGGAGACGCTGAGTTTAATTGTGTTATTCCTGGCAAAGAAGGAGAAAAAAAGCAGAGGAAAACTAGTTCTAACAATCCTATTTGTGAATTATAACTGTACACTCTAATCTAATCATGTTTCTCTTTCCCCAGATGTGGAGAATTTTTTAAGAGTGCCTCATTACCGACCACTAATTAAATCTACTGTGAAAGAAATGTTGGGTGAAATCCTGCCAGCTTGGAGTTGCTGGCACAGCTCCCACTGACTTCAGTGGCACTCAGGAGTTGCTTTTTGGGTTTTGGTCTAATCAGAAGATGATCATTGTAATTATATATTATCTGGTAACATCTGGGATCTCCAATTAAATCTCAGGCCTCATGGCACTTGACAAGTAAAGAGGTTTATTTGGGTTTTAGGTCATTCATCAGGGGTAAAATTCCTGACAAGTGCCTGCCTATAACCAAATGATTTTTTTTTCCCCCTGGGGGCCCACAGCCCCCTTTGAAGCCAGAGTCTTTCAAGGGTGTGTGTTTGGGTCTAGCAGGATTATCAGTCCCAACCAAGAGGGACTCAGGGGTTTGTGTAGGAGCCAGACACCCTGGGGAAGGCTGGCTGGAGTTCCATGGGAGGTGTGATCCACACACGCACAGGTGTGCAGCACTGGGGGCTCCTGCAGGAGGGATCCACAACCCAGGAGAAAGGAGTGAGGGGTGTGGGGTCTGGCTGGAGGGGGCTGAGCTGCTCCAGTGTCTGTGAGAGCTGCTGTGAGCTGGAGATGTGAAAATCCAGTGGAACAGTGATATTTACAGCTGGGACCTGGCTTGGTGGTGACTTTCCTAATTCCTTCCTAGAACTCATTTAAATTCCTCACTGGTTTGTTTTTCCCTTCCCCGTGGCACTCCTTGATCTATGTAGTTCAATTAAAAGGCAGCATGAGGGCAGTGTCTACAAGAATTTGTTTATTTCTACACTTCGCCTCCAACAGAAGTTCTCTAAATGCTCCGCCTCTACAGCAACATATTTTCCACTTCTTTTTATTTCCCTCTCCTCTAAGCTGCTAAAACTTTGCTTTAAAACTGCAGTGTGTGTTAACAAGCGTGTGCCCAAATCCCTGCCTGTTGGTATAAACTGAATTTCCCATTTGTGACCACTCACCTGATGTGTCAGGCCAACAGGGCAGGCAGAAAGAGGCTCAGATTTGGTTTCCTGGTTTCCCTCTTTGCTCACAGGAGCACTGCAATGAAAGGAGACTTTTCTGGCTGTGTTTTACCTTTGTCTCTCAGCAGCATCTTTGTGCTAGATACCTCCCTGTTTAATTTGTATGGTTAATTGTGGGTGAAAAAGGACAGAATTAGGTCTCTGTCATGGCACCACAGTGTGTTCGCTTCCTTGGGGATGCTGCAAATCAGACACCTCCCACCAGCAGGTGTCTGAGAATTAGTAAATAAATACTTTATTTTGTACAGGCTCTTTCTGAAGAGCTCTTCCCATGTTCAGTGCACACCATGATTTTTTTCTGAAAATGCTTTAAATATCATGAAGTGTTTGTTTACATCAGCAGATGAAGGGGGGTGTGTGGCCTTAACCTTTGGCTAATTGCACACCTATTCAGCAATACCTTTTACATTTGTACTGACTTTCTATCTCTGAGGAAAGATTTTAAGGTGAAGGGGCTTGATTTCCTCAGCTGTGGAGCATCAGTGCACAGTCAAAGCACCTCAGTGCTCTCATTTCAGCTGGCACTGCTCTGTGGGAAAGGGCTCTTGTGGAAATTTATCCTGAGCAGTTTTTAATGATGTTGTGCTCAAACAGTGGCTGTACTTCAGGTTACCACTGGAAGATGTTTCTTTTGACACAGGGGAGGTTTCTGGGAGATTTGTCCCAAGCTGTTCACACACCCAGCTGAAGTTAACAGGACCCTGTGCAGGGTCTTCTGTTCCCAGAGGGATACTCAGTGGTAAAAATGGCCATACATCAATATCAGGGTATGCATTTAGGAGAACCAGCATGCCATAAAGAAAAAATAAAACAGCCTTTTGCCTTTCATCTGTGCCATTCCATGCTGTGGAAGATGCAGTTTGTGTCTGCAGGGACAAATCTGACTCAGGGGTCGTCAGTGGAATGGGAAAGGCTGAGCTGGCATTAATCAGTGCTGAGGAAGGGCAGGAAAAGAGAAGCTGCACCAACAAGAATTGCAGGAAAACAACCTGGACAGCTGAGTTGTGGCTGTGCAACCAGGTGCTGCTGAGGGTCCAGTCTCCACTTTATTGTCAATTTAACCTTTCAGAGCAGAGGCTCTCCTTGTGCTCTGTTTGTTCATCCAGATGTTTCACAACTCATCCCATGGACACGTCAGCAAGGACTCACCATCCTCTTCCTCCCATTAAAAAATCATCATATGCATGAATATCACAGTATCTTAGCTTTAAAAGCTCTTTACTTCAACTGGGACAGCTGAATTCTTTTTAAAATGTCAAATACACCCTTTAATGTCTCAGCAAAGGAGTGTCCCAGAGTAATTCTAGAGTGGATCTGATCCCTACCCCAGGTCCAGTTTGCAGTGCCATTCTGTGCTTTCAGGTCCTACAGCTCTGGACGTTTCTGTTGTAGCATTTTCTGCACCATAAAAACACTCACACTTTCAAGTTAAATCGACGGTTTTGGCAGAATGGGTACCAGAATTGCAGTCAGATCCTCAATTGCCTTTAAAAGAAGTGAAAATGCTGTGTGACATTTGAGGCTGACACTAACAGCATCACTAAAATAAATTAAATGAATGTTATCTCTTTTTCTGAGTGGTTTTTAGAGTCTTTATAATGCTTTTTGGATTGTTACTGCAGAGTAGCACTAACAAAGTACCAAACATCTATTTCCATGTAATTCATCTTTTGCAATATTTGATAGTCCTGGAGTAATGGAGGAGCCATTCGTAACTGGAAATGGAAGAAATGGAGCATCAGAAGACAGAGCATGCTATCAAATAAGAAAGCAAACAAGTCTCTGAAATTAGAAAATGTGAGTTTCCAGCTTTCAGTACCTTCTCAAACAGAGCTGATAATGCCATCTGGGGTTACAGGAGGTTTACCCACGGCTGTTAAGCTGCAAAGAGCTTGTGTAAATAGATTTAATTTCCAAACAAAATCAGACCTCACTTGAAATGAGCACTTCTCTCTATATCCATCCCCAATAGCAAATTGCTTAAGAAAGTTTGAGCCCTGACTTCTAAGACTCCACAACTTTGAGATTTACACTTGCAGGAAGCAAGCCTGGCTTCGAGTTTACAGCCAAAACACAGAGCAGCTGGGATTCAGGGAGTCTGAGGGTTTATTCTGAACTTTGTGTGACTGCCTGGGGTACTCTGAAAAAAAAAAAAAAAAAANNNNAAAAAAAAAAAAAAAAAGAGAAAACTCTGTGTTTTGACTTACGAGGAGGATTAAAAGCTAGAGGTGACATAAATCACAGATAAGTGTTGTGAGGAGGAGTTTGGCTCTCCAGATGTGCTGTTCTCAGTTTGCAGGGGCAGGGTTAAAGAATTTCAGTGATCACCTTTGACTAAAAGGTTGACAAGCCCTTGCCCTTGGCCATTTGTCAGCCCATGACATCCTGAAGGTATCCCAGGGATGGTTTAGGCCATGTTTGTGCCTGTCTGGATGTGCTTTTCATGTGTTCAACAGCAACACAACCTGGAGCTCAAGGCCAGGGTGCCAAGATCCTGTCTCAGCTCACTAATCCAAACTGCAGTAGTTGCTCTCACCCCATTTTCTATATTATCTTATAAAACAACAGTTTTCAGCTTTTGTTGAGGTCTCAGAAGGCCCTGAATGAAGCCCCAGTGAAGGATCAATTCCCCCCAAAGCACAGGAGACCCCCAGAGGAGCCTGTTTGTGGAACCACTGCAGTACAATCAGCTCTGCACAACCCTTCTGTGAGGAATTGCAGCACCTTACTTGCAGCATCTGTCAAAATAAGTGAACCTCTCTGTGATTTTTATCCCTCCATTCCTTGTTTTAAATACATTCATTAATTAAGTGGCCCTGAACTGAAATGAGCAGCGCATTTCCTCGTTATCCTCGGAGCAGATTGCTGGGAACTCAAGCAAACTGAAACCCTTTCTGTCAGCTCACACTCCTCAAGCCTTCTCTATTCCTTTGCTTGTTCTGACTATGGAGACAACACTGCAAAGGGAGAGGATGTTATTCGGGAGCTGTAGGTGACAGGTGACACCAGAGGGCTGAAATTGCCCAGGCATGTCCAGAAAGAGGCGTGGTTTTCCTCCTGGAGACAGGAGGATGGTGCAGAGTGAATCAGGGAGCATAGGGTGATGGTTTGGGCTGGGAGAGAGTTCATCTCCTTCTTGTGGCATCGGGCTGTGGTTTGGAGTTGTGCTGGAAGCTGTTGATAATTCAGGGATGTTTTGGTTAAGCTGAGCAGAGCTCGCTGAGAGCCAAGGACTCTTCTGCTCCACCCTTGCAGTGAGGAGGCTGATGGGGCACAGGGAGCTGGGC
>VZUA01016052.1:13440-28369 GCA_013401035.1 Horornis vulcanius
ACCCTTAAACTCTAAGTTTTGCACCCTGTGATATCTCACACTTCTATTCACACTCCACACCCACAGTCCCAGTGCTGTCACTCAATTTTGGGAGCTTCTCCACGGCCTCAGGTCAGTGCAGGGTTTGCTTGGGGGTCAGAGCCTGTCAGCACAGAGAGCCTGGAATCCTCAGTGCCCAGGGCTCCAAGAGGAGGGTGCAGAGCTCTTGCCCCAGATGTGGGCACACATGGCAGGACAGGGGACCTGCAAACATCACTTCTCTGTGGTGAAGCTCATCCTGTGATGCTCCTCAAGCATCTCTGCTGAAACCACTCCAGGGAAATGCAGAAGAGCCAAATCGGAATCATCTGCAAAGAAGCAGTAGCTGAGGGGTATTTTAATGCAATAGTTCTAATGGCTTCCCATTTCCTGCTAGGGAAATGTGTAACTAATTAAGTCTATGGCATTCATTTAACTCAAACCATAAAACATGCTCTGTCATCAGAGGTATTTACTAAACCTGGTATTTACTACACATTTTCCTGGAGGGAGAAGGGAAGAGTTTGTAAACAAAATGCTAAAATATGTGTTTATCACCTTTCTGAATCCCAGGTGAAGCTGCTGTCAACACAATGAGGACTTGGGGCATGAATTAATAATTATTTTTTATAATTCATATTAATTTTAAATTATTAATTAATATAGGAAATAATACTTGTTTTAAGGTTATAACTCAAGTTTAAAGCTAGTCAGAGGAATAAGTCCTGCACTTCCAACAGCAGATGTTGTATAAGTGTCTGCTTGCTCGTTCTGTGTCTCACTTGTGCCACAAAACGAGCCCTCAGTGAGCTGCAGGGAGGACAGCTGGGACTACAGCAAAAAAAAAAAAACCCTACAAACCTGCAGCATAAAGTTGTGAAATCTCAGAATAAATAGCCTTAACTGGTCATCTCCTAGCATTGCAAGGCAAGTGTGCCAAGGAATTGACTCCTCCACTTGGCTGCTGGCCCACACCCCAAATCTCTGTCCCAGCAAAGCCCTGTCTGTCCCTGAGCTCGTGTTTTGCTCAGTCTGCCCACTCAGTCTCTGTGCTGGGCTCTACCTGATTTCTGTCTGCCCTCCCAGCAGAATCTGCTGTGTCTAATTGGAGATTATCCCAAGTATCACGACAGAGCCCAAATCTGACAGTTCAGCTGAGCACTGGAGTAATGAGTTAAATAATGCACCTTGGAAAAGTTAATCCTTAAAAATCCGTTAGACATATCTTGTTTTCCAGGTCAAAGCAGAGCTATATTTAACCTTTCAGAGGAATTCAGGGATTTGGGGATGGGGACAAAGAGAGGACCGAGCAGTTATTCTGTGGGCTGCACAATCTCATCTCATGGTGCACGACAAACTTGCTCATTCTGTGGAAGTGCAACAAAAATTGGATTTTGTTCCACTCCTCCCAGATCTTGTCCCAGCAGATGACAGCCAGGCACAGAAATGAAATAAAGCACCATATCAAAGAGATATTAAACCCTGCCACCAACAATTGGCTTCATTTTTCTAGTTATTGATTGCTGTCAAGGTCCTGTCTGGGGAAGGCTCAGAGTCCTGGTTTATGACAGCTCACAGAAACAACGGATCTTCACATCCTTGCTCTGGGGACATTTCTATCTTGCCACTTAAATTCTTTAATTCTCCCACAAACTCTGGTATTTTATTCCTTAGAAGTGGCCCAGAAAGGCACAAAGTTTTCTCTGTCTCCTCTGGGACAAGGCTGATGGAGGCATCCTGCAGGTCAGGCCGTGTCACTCAGGGGTACACAGAGAGCTCTGGCTGTGACCCCTCTGTGCCAGGAGCACTGCAGCACAGCAGAGACACTCCCAACACATCAGAGACCTCAAAAACAGCTTTATTTTTCCTTTTCAATTTCATCAACAACCTTGGAGAGCCACACAACTTAAACCCTTTGAGTTGTTGTATACTGTAAATGCCATATCAATGCTGTGAATATAAAAGCCATCCCATCCTCTCCAGTCTGGAATCATTTCTGCCTAACCATTTCCCTCAGAAGGCTAAAATAGTGCATTTTCTCCAAGGAGATGAAAGAAGTTGGCAGCAAACTACTCAAGCCAGTAGCTGGAGCAGTTCTGGGGGTGTGTCTGAAGCAGCCACAGGACAGCAACAAAATTCCTGCATTCCCCTCTCCTTTCTCCCAGCCAAGGGAAGGTCTCTTTACCAAATGTAGAGGATCTATCATCTGTTGAAGCCCCATTCAGAGTTTCCTTGCTTTTGCTCATTTTTCTCCATCTATTTCACACATGGGGGCGCAGGCCAGCCCAGCGTGCAGCGCCGTCTTTGATCTGTGCACCAGAAAATCTGTATCAAGTCAGCTGCACATTTCTAAGCAGATTAAATTTGCCCTTGTGGTTCATCTGAAGCCTGACAGATCTCCTTTGTGTGTTTTGTGGTCCAAGATCCCAAACCAGCCAAACCCTACAGCCCATCTGGAAGTTTAAACATATGAGGCCTCCTTCACTGGGATTTATTTAAAGTGTTTAAAGCCTCGTGCAGCCAAAATCCTCTGCTTTTATACCTTTACCAGTGACCTTCACCTGAAGGTTACTGAAGTGTTCTGGGCTTACAATTTGGGGTTTTTTTGGGAGATGGCTTCGTAAAAGCCTTCAGTCTTCAGGTGGAGGGGTGCAGGCCCTTTTTGTTCGGGATGTGAGGGAGATGTAAGGGCCAAAGGTAGGACATTAGTTTGAAAGATAAGCCAACAACTTTTGAGGAAGTTGTAAGGACTTGTGTGGCTGAGTATCCCCTCTTTGCTCATTTGTTCTTTCTCAGCCCACGTTCAAAGGAAGCTGTGCTCCCAAGAACCCGAGGAGTGGCAAAGAGCAAGGGTCTGGGGGAAAAGGTTACCAAGGGTTGAAAGGATTTGGAACTTGTGCAAAGAAAACAGCCTGCTTGTCCCAACAGCGACTGGAGAAGGTGCATTTTGGGGATCTGACATCTACCCCAGGTTCCAGAAAGCAGTTTTATCACAAAGACAACTTTGAGAGAGGTAAAAACTCTGAGCCAACTCCAGGCTCAGCTGCCTTCTCTAAGGAAAAACAGAAATTCAGCGTTCTCACTTCTTCCTGACTGCCAAACAAAGCTGAAAGGTTGTCATGCCTGGGGAAATTGATATATTGGTACTTTTTAATATAAATGCCTTTTTTGGGTGGTTATATTTAGCCCAATATATCCTGGGAGCTATATTTGAGTGCCAGGCAGAGTGGAAAATAGTCCTCTGAGGTCAGGAGCCAAACACAGGAGGAGCAAACCTCCCAAGTATTCTTCTGGATGGTGCACATCCTCCCTCATCAGTGGAAACAATCCCGTGTTGGTGCAAATCATTTATCTGGCAAATTACAAATGTCAAGGTAAAATGTAATGGAAGGAGTGGGAACAAGAGGAAACTTTGCCCAATTTTCCTCTCCTTTTGGACTGCCCTGTAGCCTTTTTGAAAGGTGAAAGTATTTTCCAAAATATGCTGCTTTGGAACAAACTGTGTGTTATTTATGAGTCCTGACAAGATCCTATGCTACTGATACCCTTGATTTGTGTGTTTAATTTGGGTTTTTTGCAAGAAAAACAGAGAGCAGTGTCTTGTTTGAACCTGGAATCTATTGCAAACATCCCAGTTCTTGACTAGGGAAGTTCAGGGAAATACTTTATCTGAAAAACTAATTGCTCCTTTTAATCTTTTCAATCTGCCAGGTAAAAAAAAAAAATAAAAGAAAACAAAAGCAAAATTAAATGAAAAACAACAAAACCACTTTTTGATTCAAACAGGACTGGAAGAAATCTAAACTTATGGGGGAAGAATCCTGGCTGGTGGTTTTTGTGGGATCTGCAGCTTGGAAAAGCTGAGGGTGAGAATGTCAAGGAGACATCTCTGATTTAGGTCCTGGGGCTGAGGGGATGAAGGGATCTCCCTGTTCACATAAAGCTGGGAATGAGCAGGGATTTTATATCATTTTGTTGATCCTGATAAAGCTATTTTGAGCTTTTGGAAGTGACTTTAATTGCTGGGGTGGGACAGCCCAGTGGGTAACGCTGACACAGAGCCTTCAACATTAATCCCAGCCTGATGCTCCCAACCCCAGGTTCAACCTCCTCCTCTTCCTCCTCCTCCTCCACCTCCTCTCCTGCATCAGCACTGCCACATTTATCCCCTGCACAGGACTCAGTGGCACCTGAAGCTCTGAGGAATCAGGAGATTTGTGTTTGCTGCCATCGAGACCACACTGGGTATTTCATCTTCAGCCCAAAAAATGCTGCAGCCTGTGCCTCTAAAATACTCTTCCAACGGATGGAGCCGTGGCTGCAGCATATGGCTGGGAAGGCAGAGAGGCAGCTTGCCATGTTTTTTTCCATCCTTGCTCATAAATAGCCTTTGCTTTGATCTTTCAGATGACCTTAGCATCCATCAACAGTTGCAGCCCTCAACAGCTCATTCAGTGAGCTGATGTTTGTAAATAAAGTGGAGATTTTAATCCACAGTAGCAAAAGGTCAGTTGGAAAGGGGGAATTATTTCTGTCTCCTCTGTCACAGAACTGGGCTGTAAAAGTCACAAACCGTTTTTGCACAAATCAGAAAAAAATTAATTTAATTTGTTAGTGAAATATCAAGGCAGCAAAGGCAGGGAGTAATTTCTGTCAAATTGAGTTCTCTTTTTAGTAAAGCATCTTTTGCAAACCACTCCCATGGCCTCGAGTCACAAACTTTTAACTCTCTGGGAGCACTGCTCATTCCCAAACATTCCTGCCATCTCTGCTCTCACTGACCTCCATGTGGGAGCTCCCTCCTGCTCTGACATCCCATTCTTGCTCACTGATTCCCTGCCAGAGGTGGAGGTCATGGCAGGGGCCCTGGGGGGAGAGGTACTCCCAGCAGCTGCCTTTCCTTGCCCTGCATCACAAGCTCTTTGCTGACAGTTTTCTAGCTTTTGTGATCTCTGGAATTCATCATTTTCAGGACAAAAAAACCAACCAAACAAACAAAAAAACCCCCAACATCTGTGCAAGGAAATGTCCTTGGTAGCTCAGCATCCAAGGGCTGTGTGCACATAACCACAGCAAGCAATGCAGAACTTTCCTTCAGCTCTAGCTCTGGTGACAGGAAAGGGAAATCTCCCATAAATTACTTTTGAAAGTTTGTAAGCAAACAGCCATGAATCTCCTTTGTTCTTCACCAGGGCCTGTTTGTGCAAGATGCAAGTTGAGGGCAGCCCTTGGGCAATGCTGGGTGCCCCCATCAAGGTCTTCCATAAATGCCACAGCTGTGGGGCAAGCTGGCATCTCCCTGAAAACAAATATTGTGAGGAAAAGGGAAGGGGCAAACTTTCCTAAACCAGATTGCTCAAGAAAGAAGTCTGGAGTTTGCAGGATGCTGGGCTGTGAGGGGAGCAGCGAGCCTGGTGTTTTGCTGGCAGATCCAGAAAGTTTGGATCGTTTGTGGAGCTGGTGAAGGAGCACTGGGCTCCCTGTGAGCTGCTACACCTGACCTCAAAACCAAGGGTTTTATGGCAGTGATGTCTCCTCTAACTCTGAAAGGAGTGTCCCCAAATGCAGGGCAGCTGCTGATGCGACAGGAACCAGCACTGCCCTGTTGTCCCTTCCCTCTTATCTCTCAGAAACCATTTCACTGCTGGCTGGGAATGGAGAGGAGCAGCACGGAGCTCTCTCCCTCCCACAGACTCCTGCCAACGTGGTTCAGGCATCTGGGAAGCACGGGACTGGAGGGACAGATGCACAGCACCTGCCTGCATGGATGTGGCAGCACATCCCTGCAGTTCCCTTTGATGAAAATGCTCCAGCGCTGGCTGCAAAGCCCATTACAAAAATACCATTATTTTAAGCAGCGGTTATTTCATTACCGTGGTAAAAGAGATTGTGGCCATTTAAAGGAGCAGGATAGAGTCTGTAATGTAATTAGATGATCCTGAAAAAGCCATAGTGGAATTCAATCACTGAGCAATCCACATGCACTTCCTGAGGGTAATCAATCCCGGTGTCAAAGGAAGCCCATTGTTCTCGTCCCCCAGGGTCCCCTGCTCCCACAATGTACAAAGGGCTTTCTTGTCAAGACCAACAAATCTACTTCCCCAGCAAAGTCAGAGATAAGAAAACAATGTCTGGACTATGCAGACAATTTGTCTATCTTTAGGCACTTTGCTTTTCTCTTTCTAAGTTTCACTGTTTCCCTGTTTGGGCCATTGCTGATGGACAGTTGATAATACTTTCCCTGGGGTAGGGCTCTGCCTGTAAATTTTCAGTTTTACACAATGTAAAACTGAAAATCACTGGAGGTCATTTTGCATTTGGAACAAGATATTGAAAGCAGTGTTCACATCCCGAACTGGCTCACACACAGTAGGCAAAAAGTTATTCAAAATATAAACCAGTTTCCAAGCTCCTCCTTTGGTGGCCTTAATTTAGAATTAGACTTTTTATTGTCCCTTGCCACCTGTGTACTGTGAGATTTGATTTGTAAACACTGGCTCAGAAACTCGGCATTCATTCATTAATTCTACCAAGAATGTTCTGTTTTGTAACCAGAAAATTGAATTACTTACTACTTAGTTTTAGTACTTTCCACCTTTTGTCTAGGAAATTGAATTATTCTGGTTAGTTTTCTTTCTCCAGTGTATAATAACTCACACATACACACCAGTGTTAAAATACACTCAGTGTCCTTCCAGCAGGTAAAATTCCATCTGAAGCATCTCTGTCTGAGCTTGTTGAGCTTAATAGGAGTTACAGTGATGAAACTGAAGCCAGAATTGAGGCAGTGTCTCTGTTTTGTGGGAGCCCTCGGGGGCTCAGACAACGTGGGGGACGTAAAAAACCGAGTGTCTGCCTCCATGGAGCTGCCATTAGCTAATGGTTCTCGATTGCAACTGCTGCAGTTTTATAAAGAGAAAAACTTTCCCTCAGAGTCACATCCCCGGCAGCAGCGGGAGCCCAGCGGGGACCCCGCAGTCAGGGGAGATTAAGGGCATTTCCCCAAGGCTTCCCAGTGGAATCAATGCTTGCTAATCTTTAGAAAATTACACTAACAAGCTCCAGGCACGAACTGCAGGAGCCCTGCACACCAGCCCCTGAAATCACGCACAGCCCATTAATGTATCAGGGCTTTAATGAACCGGAAAATCTCTCCCCGGCAGAGGCCAGAGGATGCTTTAAGGCTCCCACCTCTCCCGAGCTGCTCTGATGGCACACAGGCATTTCTGACAGCAAAAAATGCAACTTTTGGGGCTGAGCCAGCCCAGGGTGCAGCCGCAGGTGCTCACAGGTGTGTTGGCTTTGAGGGCCGTGCAAGCGATGAGCAGCAGCTCCTGAAAAATCCTGAGCTCAGAGACCCCCAAATGGCAGCTCAAGGAAAGCTGAGGGTGCTGTGCAATGGGTGTGTTCAGGGTATTTTCAGGAAATACCCTTCTTTCTTCTCTTTCAAACCATCAGGCTGATCTAGGAGGTGCAGCTGGCCAAAATACAATTGCTTGAGAGGCAGATTACTTCAAAATGAATGAAATCTCCCTACAACCTGCATTTAAAAAAGAAAAAAAAATGAAAGATTTTTTTTTTCTATCAGTCATAAAATCTAGTTATTTCCTGAGCAATGTTGTAATTTGCCTGATGCTTATGAGATATATTGCCTGCTTTCTACTCTGTTTCCTATTGGGCAGTCTGCAAGGTTGTCTAATCTCTAAAAGAAATAAGCATCTGTTTCCTTCAGGGTTTATGCCTGATTTAAGGTAATTATACTCCTATTATACTTCTACATGAAAAATCCTAGGGAAAATAAGAACAGCTGATTTTTTTTCCCCTCAAAAGATATTTTAACTTGCAGCCCAAGAGGAATGAACATTGGATCAGTCTTTAAAAGAAGTAGCCTCCAAATTTTTGTCCTCTCTCTGGGTGAGTTTGGTGCATTTCCAAGTGCTCCATGTCCCTGATGTGTCTTTGCAGAATCTGCATCCAAGGAACTCCTCCCTTCAAAGATCTCCCATCCTGGTCCTCCTGCTACATCAGTAATCTGAGCACCCCAGGAGCCATGAAAATAAAAAATAAGAAAGCTGATTTTTCTCCAAGAGAGAGGAGAAAGAGTGACCAAAATGCAGAAGGAAAAAGCAAATTGTTGGGAAAAGGACAGAGTGTAGGAGGCAAAGTCTTGGAGTTGATCACATCACCCTGTGGAGGGAGGGAAGATTTTTCTCTCGCTCCTCCATAATTTGAAGCAGCTCCCTGGAAGCGTTGGCACTGACAGGAATGGCCCATCAGGGATTTGTGAAGAAATCAGCAGTGACTCCCATGTCACCTCACTGAGAAAGCCACATGAATCTGCATCTTTATATCTGAGTTTTGGATTTTCAGTAATTTTTAAAAAAATCCTTTTTTTTTTGTTCTTTGGAGTCAAGTATCTGAATCTCTAGGGGTCAGCTCCTCCAAAACAAAAGGCACTTGGGGTCTCCTCTGCCCTGAGATGAAGTTTCAGTTCCATTTTCATCCTCAGAGGTTGGGCTTTGCTTCATCGCTATCAGCAGACACTTAAAAGGCTCAAGCAAAGCAACTTTCCCATTCAGAAAAAAACAACCAGACGTGCTCCTTAAAGATTTCTGTTTTCCAGAGCTCCTTGACCCCCTGACCTCACTTCTCAGGTTTTAATAAAAAATCTTTGACAACTATTTTTCATATTTCTGATTCTGACATGAGGAAAGGGTAACCATCACCTTAAATTTGGC
This sequence comes from Horornis vulcanius, assembly GCA_013401035.1. Classification (NCBI taxonomy): domain Eukaryota; kingdom Metazoa; phylum Chordata; class Aves; order Passeriformes; family Scotocercidae; genus Horornis; species Horornis vulcanius. The sequence continues at coordinate 22,197 of VZUA01016052.1, forward strand.
TCCAAATTAAAGACCTTGCAGAATCAGCATTTTCTAAATGCAGCCTTTGAACAACTGGAATGTTTCCTTCCATAAAATCCTCAATGAAAACTGTGTCTTGAAGCCAATATTTGCCCCCCTGCTGAGTGTGAAACCCACAAATTTCAGCACAGATGTTGCAATCCCCGGGCTATGAGAATGAAGAGAAATTTCACTTGAAATAGGAACAGGATTTCATCCCAAAAAACAATGGTCCCAGAGCAGCTGAGGGGATAAACTTCCATTAAGTGGTGAAACTCAAAGCAGGAGGAACATACCTTGAAAAAAATTAATTAGAAACAGTTTCAGGTTCTTCTCTGCCTGTGGTCAGTTTTTTGACTTTGCACCCCCCCACATTTCTCCTTTATAGGGTGGGGGTTTTGCTTTGCTCCGTTGTTTTCTGCAACATACACCCAAACAAGCAGGGGCAGCCAGTCATAAATGGGAATCAACCCCAAAATATTCCCCTTGTGCACAGAGGGAGGCCAAGCAGACAGAGATTGATGTAGAAGGTTGGTTGCTATCAAACCCAGAATTTCTCTCATCCTTTGTAAACCCTTGTTCCCTGTCTGGGGTGGGACTGTGTCCCCTTTCAGAGTGCCCTGGCCCAGGGGAGCCCTCAGAGGCTGTAAACACAGCCCAGCTCATCCCTTGGAAACACTCAGCTGCTGTCAGCACTGCTCTGCTCTCAACCTTCACCCCTTTCCCAGCCTTTCTCTGCACCCTCTCCACCAGACCATGACCCCACCAAGGCTCAGGGCTGGCAGCCTGAGGAAGGCAGGATAATTGCAATTCCTTTGGGGTGGGGACCATGGGCTGTGTTCATTCTTTACCGTAGCTGCAGCAACAAAGTCTGGCTCTGCAACGAGCCCTGGCCAGAGTTGCACCAATCCTTGTGGTGCCAGCAGACAAAACCTCTTCCCAGGGACACCTTTTGGGGTGCACCTTGGCAGTGCCACCCATTAAACCTCAAGGCTGGCTGAAACCCCAAACCCCACTGGGATTTGAACCGCTGGGATTTGAACCACTGGGATTTGAACTGCTGTTTTCCCCTTGCCTCATTGCCAGACCTCGTGGTAAAACCTCCTCTCCTCTTTGCTTCTTTCCTTAAATAGGAGTTCCATCCCCTCTGAGGAATAGCTGTGGATTCCAGGGTTTGCCCTCGGGCTCCCAGTGCCTGTGGAGGGAGCAGGACAAGGACACAGAGTGGCAGCAGTGGGGCTGCCCCAGCCCCTCTCTGCCCCATGGACAGGCTCCAGCTGGCCCCAGTGGATCCACCCCATGGTGGAAAGGGTAACGATCCAGCCACTTAGGCTGGCATTTGTGAGAGCAGAGCAGCAGCAGTGCTGGAGACATTACTCACATCCCCAGATATGCGGGGCTAAGGCCAAGATTCCTTGTGGATCTACGGCTCCCAGAGGCTCCTGGGGCCCTTTCCAGGTCTCTGTGGCTTTGCCAGTCACTCCTTGGCTTCTGGGCTCCCACCACAGGTCAGCAAGTGCCTCTTTTCATGGTGGTCCCAAAGCTGTGATCTGGAAGGAACTCGTTTACAAAGCCCTCTATCAGAAATATGCTGCTCATGTGTCAGGGAAACCAGGAATTATTCCCTACATCTGTTCTGCACTGAATGTGGAAGTAAAAACCACTTCAGAATCAGAGGAAGGAGGGATAGAAAGAGGAGGAATGTACAGAATGACAGGAAGGTGAAATGAAATAGGCTGAAATGCCCCTGGGTGACTGGTGGGCACAACTTCAGCCTTTCGATTCCAAATTCCCATTCCAGGCAAGCCTGGAGAATTTTTTATTTTCTTCCTCTGAAAAATTTGGAAACTGATGAAATGTATTGTCATTTGAGTTTGTGGCATACCTGTCAAAAATATATTCATGGAGAATTAGTATTTCCAGCAAAAGTATCTATTTTTAAGTGGTCACTTTATCAATAGTGCCAATTTACAATTACTGCTCCCCTCAAAGGGATTTTTTTTTATTTTTCTGAGTTATTCCTGCGCTGAACATGTTTTTCCATGTTTCCAGGAGCTGTTCTGTTGAATGAATCCCTGCTCCAGTAGATGCATTGTGTCTAATGGGTTTGCTTATGCATTCCTGAGACTTTGCATTGGTCCCAGCAGCAGCCTGGAAGTTTCTGGCTGTGACTCTCACCAAAGGGCTGATGGTGCAGTTATTCACGTGAAGGGAGCTGCTTTATTCTCAGTTATTATCTCTTCTGGTCTCTCAGCAAACAATTACTTACAGGGAAATCAGAATCAGGCTGTGTTACACACAATTATTAATCTAAATTGGTGTGGAGGGGGGAGAGCAGCACGTTTTCTTCCTCAGAGAGAGAGGGAAACTGTAGGAGCTGGGCTGCTGTGCCAGGTCATGTGTGACCTGTGTGTTAAGTTATGGAATTTCTGACCTAAATTCCAGTGTTTTCTCCTGGATATAATGCTGCCTTCCTATAGCATAGACTGCTGGTTTATTAGTCTTCATCCTCCCTTAATTTAAGATCCCTTCTATTCATTCAAATGATTAAATCTGTTTTCCTTGATACTTTGAGTGTGAGGTGTTGCTTTGTAGCAATTCTGTTACTGTATATAAGCTGATTGTTGAGATGTCTAAATCTGCCAGTTTAGGTGTGAAAAACTTCCTCTGTGGGAATTCCAGACTAAGGCTTCAAACAAAATCTCTCTTTGAGGCAGCTCAGCTAAAAATCCTGAGAAATTAGTTGGGAAGAACCTACTTCAGCCCAGCTTTGCAGCTTGATTTTTCAACATTGACACAGAGCTGACAACGGAGAATGAAGGATCCTCTTCTGAAGGAATTGTTGTGAAGATGTTTGAAAGAAGGAGGGAGTTTATTTGAAATTTCTAGAAGCAGATCCAGTGATCCAGCTGGTAGCTGTCCAATCAATAGCTCTGCAGAGGGTGCTAATTGTTACTCAGCCTCATGTCCAAATTAAAGGTTGCTTTGATTTGCAAAGGCTGCCTCGGATTTCTGGCTGGCAACAAGCTCCCAAAGGAAAGAGCCTGAGGAATGGGAAGCTGGATGGAACTAGATAGGATTTCTCCAAAGGGGAAGTGGGATTTCATCCCCTGAGCCAAAGACAGGCCTCCCATCTGAGGGACACGGGCCCAGGATGAAGAGACACAACTCACATTTCCGCAGCTCCCTTTCAGGGGAGAGTCTGGAAAAGCTCAGCTGTAAATGCCATAACTCCTCACTCACAGGCTGAAACAGCTGCTTGAGTCTGCACACAAAAGTAAATCTGCCCTGCTGCAAACAGCACGTCCAGGGCTTCTCTGGCAGAAGTGTTGAGTTAATTGAGACAGAAAGTTGGTAATAACTGCCAGCTCTGCAGCCACAGAGCCCCAGATGAAAGAGGTCCTACCCCATTTGTCTCCATTACCTTGTCATGAGGAGGATTTTCCCTCCACACAGGCTCAGCAAAATACAGATGTGGGGCTCAGTGCCCCAAAAACCTCCAGCAGACTCACTGCTCCAGTGCTGGGTTTTGACATTTTGGAATCCTTCTCGCAAGGACCCTTCCTGTGCCTGCAGCTGCTCATGGGAGCACCGTGGGGGTCGCTCAGCCATCAGCTAAATCAGCCTTGTCACCTTGTCCCTGAAGGATTTGATAGAATAAGAAAGGATTTGAATCCTCTACCCCAACTACTGAATGCCCAACACTTGGATTTAGGCTGCATCACTCCTTTGAATAAAGTCTGAAGGGAAAAAAATATCCAGAGGAAGAGCTTTCCCTGCTGGGTGGAAGAGATGAAGTTCACAGCACCCAAAGGTGTGGGTGGACAATAAAGGAGCTGGCATTTAACCACACAAGAAGCTATGATTAAATTAATCCAGCATCCTCCTTTTTGCAGCTCTTTGGGGGAATTAGATCAAGAAAGTAACAAAGGAATGCCTCAGTCTGCCAATAATGTAATTAAAGAACCAAGCCTCATCGGAGCTTGCTCTTGCCAAAGAGCTTGCTGGATGTAAGGTGGGAAAAAAACCCCAAATTCAGGACTTTATAGAGAAGACAGAGAGATACTATGAAAAAGTATTTGAATACCCAGCTATTAACTTCCTCCCATTAACACCCTCAGAATACAGAAAACATGGATGATGAAATGATGCACTTACTTCAGGAAGAAAAGGCAGAAAAAAGTGATTTCTTAGGGCTGGTTACACTCAAGAACAGGTTGATAATTTTAAAAGACAGGCAGAGGGAAAGAGGACCTGGAACTCATGCCAAATCAAGTGCAAATGTTTATCCCATCCTATGGAGACTGCTAAAAACAGCCCATGGGACCAGTGCACTCAGACACTTTTAGATTGTTCTCCTACTCCTAATAATTAAATACAAGTCACAGAGGCCTGAGGTTGCCAGGATTCCTGCTGGACAAAATACACAACTGCTGGTTCTGTAGAAATAATTTACATTGGAAGATGTCCAGCATTACTGGGCACTGCAAAACTCAGATAAATGAACCCTAAAGAAGCAAAAAAAAATTTTAAAAAAAAGTTGCCAAGTGGTTCAAAACATGAGCGCAAATCTGAGCTCAAGCTCTGGCAAGCCCTGGAGCTGCTCTGCAGGTATTAAGTAGCCAGTATTAGGAAGAGCTAGAACATACCAAGCAGAGAGATTTGATAATTAGATTGGGATTAGATATTGGGAATAAATTCTTCCCTGTAGGGGTGGGGCTGAATGGGTTTAAAGGTCTCTTTCAACCCAAACCATTCTGGGATTCTGTGATACTCCTCCATTACTTTTTGAGGGACAGGCTAGAGGGGCATAAACACATAAGAAACATGCTGGAGATTTAAGTTTATGGTTATGCAAACAAATGTAACCACGTAGATATATAAAAATATTTATCCTCATATAACATAAACATAACACTATATAGCATAGTTATACAGCACATAAAGTTTAACAAGAACGTTGAGCCAAAACTGAAATAAACATTTTCCAGCCTATAAAATTCACAAGGGGAACAGCAAAGGCAGCTGGGGGGAGCTNCTCCTCCATTACTTTTTGAGGGACAGGCTAGAGGGGCATAAACACATAAGAAACATGCTGGAGATTTAAGTTTATGGATATGCAAACAAATGTAACCACATAGATATATAAAAATATTTATCCTCATATAACATAAACATAACACTATATAGCATAGTTATACAGCACATAAAGTTTAACAAGAACGTTGAGCCAAAACTGAAATAAACATTTTCCAGCCTATAAAATTCACAAGGGGAACAGCAAAGGCAGCTGGGGGGAGCTCCCATGAGAGTTCCAAGGTTTGATTGTCCTCTGCAGTCACATTCAGCTCTAAATCAGCACAGAACCAGCTCTGAAATCCAGCTTGGTTTGTTGTTCTTAATCTCTGCCTGGTGCTAACAGGGTGTTCAGGGATTTTGTTGCTCTCTGCTCAGCTAACTGCATCCAGATTGTTTTGCTGCTGGAGCAGGGGCTCCAAAAGCTGAAGTGCAGTAATCAAACCATGACTTTGTAACAGAGACATCCCCACTTCCCAAGCCCTGCCTGCCTCACGTGTGCTCATCCTGCTGGTTTCATACCTTCTTTTCTTCGTGTTAGAGCCAGGATTAATGCACAGGAGTCACAGTTTCATGTTCAGACTAGGTGTTTATTGATTCCTATCTGTACTACAGCCTCATGAGCCGTGAGCTCTAACTAGCAAGTTAGAAAAAGGAGGTAAAATGGATGCCTCTAACTCTTTCCAAGGTTTTTTAAACACTAATCACCCAATAACAAGATGACACCTCTGTTATTTATATTTTTGACCCAACAATGACCACCCAAGGCCTGCAATGCAGAGCTTTTTCACCCAATTAGAAAAAAACACCTGAAACCAAGAAGAAGAAGGTGAAGAAGAAGGACCCAGACAACGTCCAAAATCCTCCATCTTGCCCCAAATATATTGCTATATACTAAAATCTTAAATCTAAATTTCCAGAATTCCAGCACATCCTTCTCTGTTCTGCTCTGTCCTGCCCTGGTGATTTAGAGAGCAGAGTGGCAGGGAATGTCCAGCTCTGGGAGAAGCTGCAGGTTCCCCTTTATGTCAGGATTGGGAAAAGCTGTAATAGGCAACATCTGTGGCAAAATGCAAGTTTCTGCCATCTGAAAAATG
>VZUA01016055.1:0-10968 GCA_013401035.1 Horornis vulcanius
GGCACATTGTAAACAAAGGGGATATTTATTTCAGAGCCCAAGCCACAACAGAGGGAAGGCAAAGGGAAGGCACTTTGCACTGTGGATTAAGAGAAGGTTGCAAGACTGGTGAAGCCAGTGCTGACAGATTCCCTTATTAAAAAGTGTAGCTTTGTGGAAGGCCTGCCATTGATGGCTCTGATGCAGCCCAACTTCAGAAAACCAGACACAATTGGCAGACTGTGCTGTGGCAGGGACAGTGGGGCTAAGGGGCACTTCTAATTTGTCAAAGTTGTATCTAATTCCACTGAACAGGGTTTGCAAAGAGAGATGAGCAGAATCCACAAATGATTGTTCATTCACCAAGCCCTGATGGAAAGATAGGCCAGCACACAGCTTGGGCTTTGTAGAGTAACCTGAGCTTCTCCAATCAACTTTGGATAATTCTGCCTTGTGGGCATAACAGTTTTCCTTGTTTCTTCTTTAATAGGATTATTCCTTACAATATTAAAAAGATAACATCAATGTCTTTCAGTGTCCCCATAAACTGTTTCTGGGTATATGAATGGATGCTTCAGGTGGTTTTGTTGCTATTTCTGTTATAGACTTATGAAAAGTGAAGATCTAAGGGAAGAGCATTTGTTCTGTGAATAAATTAAAATCTCAAACTTCCTTTTAAAAGGGAGATATTCAGAACTGACGCATTTAGAGCAAAAAAGAAGAAACTTATTATGCTGAGCATGACTATGAACCAGCCTCTGAATTCACTCTATTGCCGAGAAAATCTTGTCAAAACCAGGCAAACAACAATCCAGTATTCACAGCTGGAGAAGGCTTTTCATTTACAGCAATGGATGTTGGATCAGGCCCTCAAGTACCCAGTTCTTAGGCAAGAAATATAATTAATGCATATATAATTTAAAAAAATTCTTTTCCAAATTAAAAGAGAGGGCATAGTATATCCAAAGTTAATGGTATTTTCAGGAGACAAGAAGAAAGAAAGCAAACACCTTCTCCATTCCTTTTCTCTCCAAGGAATAACAATTTATTATTAAAAAAAAAATTATCACCTTATCATATTATATTGTCATCTAGCAATGAGCTCCTTTCTGTGCCCATGCATGGTTTTAAATGCAGCAGCCCTCACTGAGACTGTATGAAGGTAAGACTGAATAGAACACTGAACTCTTAATGCAGCAAATTCGGCAACCAAAATCAGCATCCGCTTGGAATCAAAAATCTGAATGAAATCAAATCAAAACTGAATGGTTTGCAGCTACACAACACTTCCATAAAATGAAGTGCTGGAGAATTAAAGATCTTGCCTTAAAATCTTCTCTCAGCAGCATTTTCATTTTCTAAGGTACTTATTTGGACAAGTTGATGCACTGCTCTTTGCTTCATTTCAAACCAAGCCACAGCAAGGTGACCACTTAACATTGAATTTTTCTACACCTGGATCTCATACACAGTACTCCAAGACAAACCTGGTCATTGAAAATTACTGCTTACTGCAAGGCACAACAAGTTTTGCCTGGAAATATGTTTCAGATCCCAATGCTATTTATGGGTTTTCAGCAGACCCTGTACTCTCCCTACATCAAACAGACCACAGGCTGGATTCCAGGGATGTTATCCTCATAAGGATCACATAAAAGCATTTGCTTGATGCTACAATTTTGCTCAAAGGTGGTGCCCACATTTTTAAGTGTGGCTAGTAAATTCAGGTGCATCTCAGAATTTCATTACATATCACATAACCTTTCTCATTTAAGGACCACCTATTAAACAACCTACAGTTTGAAATAGCCAAAATTATCACAAATTTAATTTTTAGAGAGAGAGAGACGGAGACACATCTATCTAAAATACATATCTTTAACATTTTTAAAATTTTTTAATTATCTGCCTTGCCAATAAGCCACGAATAAAATAAGAGATCATTCCATCTCTAAATCAGACGCTCTAAAAACCACTCAGCAATAATCTTTTTATTAATCATGCCTCTAATAAAGGTTCCTCCTTCAGCCATTCTTTTTGCATACCCACAAAACCCTGATGTCAGAGAGGCAAGGACAATCCTGTTCTTTCCTATGCCAAGAGAAAATATATGTATGGTGGGGCTGGCTTGCTTTTTCTTCCCTCAAGTACTAGGGTAAATGAGAATGTACATCTGCTTATATTTTGTTTACATTTAATAAATACATGAATTTTCAAGCCAGGCAGGACCATTTATCTCCTAGATAATCGTTTGACCTTCTCTCTAATCTAGAGCAAAGAATCCACTTCAGGGATTTCTACAACTCAGAAAATCTTAATTTAAATATTCTATCTATCACATCTCTAGGGAAATACTTCCACTCATGATTTATTACTCAACATGTGCATCTCTTCTTTAGCCTCAATGTATCTATTTTACACATCCAATTAGTGGACCTTGCCATGCTGTTTTCTCCTAAATCAATGACTTTTGTTTAGGAAAACAAAACCAAAAAAAGTTTTCTGAGAAGTTCTCGTGAGTGTCTGTAAACTCCTAAATTCTCCCCTGATGTAGTTTAGGCTTTGCATTCTGCCTGACACATTACAGACCAACGAACAAGCTGCTGAATTACTTTTCTGAGGAACAAATCAAAACATTTACGTTGCTTGATGAAAGGGAATGTGGTGAAAAAAAAAAAAGGCAGAAACCAAAATACTCAGCACAGTGTCACAGCACATCACACAACATCTTTACTGTCCCACCAAAAACGTGGCAGCACCTTTTGCAGGATTGACTAAAAAAATTCATCTCTTAAACGCTAATATAATCTAACCTTGTGCTTCACCCTTTGAAAAATTAATATTTGTGTTCTTTGAACAGTCCACATGAGGTGGCACCCTGAAAACACCGTGCAGAATTGTTTGTTGCAATGCAGCACAGTTCTGGTCAAGCTGGAGGCACATGCAGGCTCACTGCAGCTGCTCCCCTACAGTTCTGAGCGCTTCAGGTAGAGCAAGAAGTGATTTGGGCACAAAGTATCAAATGCCAGCCTTTTCAACAAAGCACAAAGAAATGAAGAACAGCAAAGCACTGAAGATTGTGCCCTCTGACTGCAGCCTGGATATAAAAATCCCAATTTTGCTGCTGTACCTGTGCCCTTGGGAGCTGCTGGAGTATTGAGTTTCTCTCACAGGGGGCTGCCAATATCTCTTCACCATTTACAGAGGCAGATCCACTGGGTTACACATGAAAATCTTTCTTGTAGAACCACACCTTGGAGGTTTCCCATGAAAAGAAGAATCACCTTTAGGCAGTGTCTCGCTCTGACCAGTTTTCAGGAAAGTTTTTGAAGGCTGCTCAGAGTTTAGCAGCAAGGAGAGCTGGGTGCAGACTATGGAGCATCTCCTTTAATAAAAGGGGGAAATGAGAGGTTAGGATGTTGAGGTCTTTACTTTGGGTTGAATTGAATATCAAGTTGTACTTAAGAGCTTAGCCACAACCTGTCCATATATAAATAAGATGTAATTTCATTTCCTCTGAAGCTCTTTCCACAGCTCCCAAAATCTTGTCAAGACAATCTTTCATGTCCTGACCTGACACTTCCAGACAAAAGCCAAGCCCCCTATGGGAAGGGCTGATTCCCACATCCACACCACATTTTCTGGCGCAGAAAAGCTGCCAAGATACTGGTGAAAATGCTTTCATCTTTCTAACAGCTTCCATCATTAAATCCAATAGCACTAGAAGATCTGAGTAACAGCACACGATGGATTTGTTATCGTTACTCACCTGTCCTTACCCTCATTAGGCTGAGAAGAATAAAGAAAAGAGAAGAATAAAGAATAAAGAAAATGGTCACATGCATTTTCTGTTTATACACATGCTTTTGGCAAACTCATTTCCAGGTTTTCAACAATTTTTTTTTTAATTAGCATAACTAAGGTTTATTTCAGCTTTAATTTCTAGTACTGCTTGCTACTTGTTTAAAATGACAACTTTTCATGAGAGTATATTGCCTTCACTTTTTTCAAAATTTCTTCTTACATTAGAGCTGTCTGAAAACCTGATTGTTCTTTTAATTTTATGTATGTAAACTGCACAAACAGCCTTGACAAGTAACCTTGATCTTATTTTCAATATCAGCAAATGTTTCTGATCATATTCACAAGCTGTATAACACTGTTTGAACAATTTTTCTGTATTATTAAAATATATCTGACATGTAGGATCAGGTTATAGTGATCTCTCAGATACTTAAACTCTGTGGGATAGGGATATCAGGAGAGAAGCCTTCAATATAATCCTGGATTCAGTGCACAGGAATAACAGGTAAAACTAAACACGTGTGTGGGAAAAGACAGAGATTCCGTGTAAGGGGAAATTAGAATTGGTGTTTGGTTTTTTTGTTTTTTTTTTTAGAATGCAAGCAACTTTTTGATGCCTGTCTCTCCCACAACTGTTATTCTTCACAAAAGCCACAAAACCCAAAATACTTTCTATATTTTAATTTCAAAATGACATCTCACAAAAATTAATCAATTATTGCTTTCTTTTAAAAACTGATTACCAATATGAAAAATGATTCACATTTTTATATACTTCTTAAGCATTTTCCTGGAAGTACACGCCTCTTCCTACAAACAGCAATGATTAAGTGAAGAATAAAAAATAAACAAGCCTCAACAGCAGTAGGAACAAGTGATGGGGTTTTTTCCACTGCAGGAAGTGGGCTGCCTCTTCTGGTCCAAGAAATCTTTGTATTTGAGCAGAAACCCCACTGTTGTTGGGATGTCTGCACCTAGGAAGGAGGAACAGGGCCAGCTGCCCACATGGCTGCCGAGTGAATGATGGCATCAACCCCAGGGAGAGTTACTGGAGCTCCTCACTCCTGCCTCAGCAGCAGCAGGGCCACACTTGTGTGGCACCTGGCCAGCACTTGGCCACGTGTCCCAGCAAAACAACCACAGCCCTTCAGGGCAGCTCTGCTTTTGCCTTGGAGGGAGCTGCTGCTTCAGGAGCCTGAGCTGCTTTCCATTACCCAGTATGGATGCACCCAGTGGGAAAACAACCCATCAAGGCAAGGGAGATGCCTTCTATGTGCTCCAAAAAGTAGCAGGTACTTCCTTGAGCTCCATAAAGCCAATCAACTATGATAATGAATGAATCATATAAAAGGGGTTGAAAATTTTATTCTGAAAGACAAATCTCTGCTCTCTGTCTTTGTACCCATGCTGACTCAACCTGTACTTTAGCTCAAACACAAACATCCTTTTCCTTCTAAGCAGCATCCTCTTTAAAAGGGGAATGAGAGATTCTGCCACTTCTTGAAGACTCAGCAGCACTAGTCAAAATGGTAGGAGTTACAGAAAGACATTTATGGAAGTCACTGGGACAATCATAATTTCATGGATAGGCTTGAAAAGCTCCTTTGGGCAGAAATAAAGAGCCCACTGAGTCCTTTTAAAGGATTTACACAAAGAACTTATCAGTTAGCTTGCATTGTTGTGAACTGGAGTCCATACTGCTTCTGCTGAAATTTCTTTATAAACAGAAGTTGCCCATTAATTTGTTGGGCTTTTGTAACTGACTTGGGAAATGCAGGCCATGAAGAGAGCTCTCAATGAGGAAGAAGTGACACATGGCAAGCATTGTAGTTTTCACGACGTGCAGCATTTTCTTGATTTGAAGAGAATTCTGGCTTTACAAGGACTAGCCTTGCTTTTCCTTACACCAAATAAAGAAGTTTCAATGGAGAAACTTCTTTTTTATGATTCTCCACTACTTAATGTGCACTAGAGAGCAGCCCTTCATGGTTTCTGATGAAAGAGGAGTCAGGTGTCATCTTAACACTTCACAACCAATTTTGCTGCCATTGGAAAAGAGCTCAATCCTTTCACCTTTACTATCCCAAATCAGCCTCACTCAGGCTTTAGGCAGGAGAGGGGGGAATGAAGTGTCCTCAGCATCATCAGGATTACTCAGCAGAAAGAAGATTACTTGGCGAAAAAAAAAAACCCCAACTGTGGAAACATCAATTCCTACCTGACAGTGGAGCCAGTAACCGAAAGAACTGGCTTTGAGACACATTTAATCCATGCAGAGTGGATTTCATCAGCTGAAAGAAAGGTGAACACTACAGCATGGTGATGACTCAGTAAGCAGATGTTCTGCACAGCAGCTAAGAAGTGAAACCTAAAAATTCTTAGCTTTCACTTCAAATAAATTGGTCCCTCAACTGCAAAAAGAAGCATGGAGCTTAAGAACACCCATGACCAGTGTCCACTGGGAGCTGCAGAAAGGTATGAATTCATTTTGGTGGTGCATTAGCTCTGAAACCTATGTCCATTGAAATCTCTCCAATATCAACTCTCCTGGCTCATCTAGTCCTGCAAGGAAGAAAAGACATGAAGGTTTGCACAAGCTGCCATTGCAGGCAGATTGTCACAGCACTGTGAGAGAGTAAAACTGGAGGGAAAAATTGCCACCCTGGCTTTCAGCAAGTCACTGCTGGCATGAAAATATGAAAGTCTTGATCTCAGGGCATCTAAACACTTTGCTAACACAAATAATAAATGAAAATACTATGTTGAAACCTGCAGTTTGGTTTGTTTTGGGGTTTTTTATATGTAACATGAAGAACGAGGCTTACATTTGACAAAATAAATACATATATGAATTCACTGTTTCATCACACATCTCTACCATAATTATAAACACAGCAGCTGTGAACATTTCCTACTGCCTTGCAGTATTCTGCAGTAAATCAAAGTAATCTGCAGGTTCCACTGCAATCTCAATGAATTTTTCAATTGCCTCTCTTGCATTTCAGCTGAGATCATTTAGCTGAAATTATGAAACATGCATTAGCGATTAATGCTTCCAAAATTCCACATTACTGTCAAATCACTAATACATTACCTTTCATAATCTAATTTGTTCACACACTAAAGTACACAGAACATGCAGAGCTTAGCAAATCGCCTTCTAAAATGTCACAGCTTTTTTTTTTTTTTTAAATTATTCCTTAAAGGGAGAAGAAACACCCTGCAAGCTTTCTTTCTGCCTTTCATGTATCAGGGACTCAAAGGACACAGCCCTTGTACACACTTTGCTACTGGTGAGCCTTTACCAAGAGACAAAACTCTTGTTGTGCCATGAGCATGTCCTGTGGTAAAACATGAAAAAATCTTATTGGACAGATCTGATCCACCAGCTAGAAATGACAGATCAAAACAGCCATACATTTTTTTTTATTTTATTTTTTGGGTTTTGGGTGGATTTTTTTTTTTAAGGGAGGTCAAATAACAACCAGATGCTTACTTTTTGCTTACACACCAGCCAGAATTTCCAGTTTAAACTGCAATAATTTAGTGCACCAAGGTCTGGGTTACTGAGCAGCTGGGGATAAGAAGGGTTGAGGAAGCAAATAGGATTTTAAAAAGCACAACAAAAAAGCCTTACAGAGTATCTGGCAACTCTTGAGACATTCCTACCTCTTTTCCTCCTAAGACAAACAAGTCATAAACACATTTATTTGAAAGCGCACAGCAGCACCAGACAGCACAAAGAAGAGAGAAAGCAGAGGTGAAATTCAGTAGGAGTTAAGCCTTCAGCAGGATCAGGACTTCCTCACTGAACCATCTAAACCAGCTGATATTTCTTCATTGACTGTCCAATGACTAAAATCAGGTTATGAAGTTGGCCCTGAGGAAGGAGAGACTGACCAGTGACCTCAGACCTCCTCCTGCTCCTCCTCTCAGCTTTCCAGCTGCATCCAGGCAGGTGTGTCCTGGGAGCACAGAGGAGAGACATCTGGTAGCTGCAGCAGATTTGTCAAGGCAAGTGAGACTCAGAAATGAGAAAGGTGTTGAGAGCTGTGTAAAGGACATGAGGGACAGACAGAAGGCAGAAACGTGGCCAGATGAAGAATACACAAGATGGAAAAGCAGACACTTCAGTGAAGAATGGAACAGGGATGAAAACAAAAAAAAAAGGGGCTTTTTTTTCTACCCCACAACTAACCCTGGAGGAGGAAAGAGAAAGCAGAGGACCTGGCTATTCATAAGCAGATTGATGTAACAAAATGTTGGCAAGAGATGACACGGAAGAAAAAATGAAGGAGAGAGCTCAGGGACCAGAGGTTACCAGGGTTTCATGGCTAACACAAAGAAAATAGCACAGACAAAACGTTTTCTCTTGTTCAGCACAGGATTCAGCAGACTGTTATGCTTCCCCAGATAAGACACAACCCGCAGTTGTCCTACCGAGTGTTAAAAAAAAATAAAAAATTAAAGGCACATTTGTGCAAAAAGCTCTGACACCACTTGATGAAAGAGCAAACCCTCTGCTTGAAATGCTCCAAAGGTCTCATGGATCTCAGCCTCCTCAAGAACTTTCCCCCCACATTTCCCTGCAGAACAGCCATGTGAGCAGTGCCTCTTATTTTCCTGTGAGCTCAGACCTGTCAGTCTCTAACACACGGGGACCATCCCTCAGTTCTTGCTCAGATGATGGCAGTAAAAGTTGACTGCCATGCAGTCATGGCATTTCAGCAGTCCAAACTGGACTGGCTTTGGAAAATTGAGGGGGGAATCATCCAAGTGGCTGCCCAACAGGGCCAGTGAGGAAATCCCTGTGCAGGACTGCAGGTGAGCAGTGTTTTTTGGTTTTTTTCCAGTGGAGGTGAGTTCTTATCTCCACAACCCACTAGTTTCCAGAGACTCTTTTCACATCTTGAATGCACCTTGTGTGCAAAGCCTGAAAAGACCTAGGTGGCATGAATTAAAATGTGAGAAACAATGAGAGGTGCTGAGGTGTGCAGTGCTTGCTGTACACAGCACTCAATACAAAATCTTGCGCAGGAAGTTTGTCTTCAGTATAAAACTTGGCAACAAAACTTGAACAAAACAAAACAACCAATCTCAAAAATCTTGGCTATGTTCCTGCTTCTGCCACAGGCTGTTGTGACCCTGCCTTTCCCCAACATGTAAAATGAGGTTTGACACTGCTCTGTCGTTGCTGGGGGAGCATTTTGACACTTCAGTGCTATGATGCAATGGGGCTTGGTTGGTTTTTTTACTGACTGGCAAAGCTGTGTGTTCACAGGCCACCTTTTCCCCCCAGTGTCAATGCCTCATCTCTGTTCCCTGCTCAGACTGACAGAAGGGATGTCTGAGCTCAGCTGGTCTCTCAGCCCCAGCACTCTGAAGTGTCCTCTCTCCCCGTGCATCATCCAGAGTTCTCTCACTTGACAGGACTTATAGTCTGGCTGGTTAAAGTAGCAAATATAAAACAAATACAAAATGAAGTCCACTACACCCCTCATCTTTGTGCCCTCATTCTGTAATTAAATACCAGGACTATAAATAACTACATAAACAAGCTCATCAAGTCTTCCCTTAATGACTTCACTGAGTCTCTGGCCTCAGCAGTGCCGAGTACAAACAAAACCTGCACTCAAGAAGGTGAAATATTGTGCCAAACTACATCACTGCAGGACAGAGAGGAGCATGACAGCAAGGGATAACACAAGCCAGCCTGTGGGAAATAAGCAACTGTCAGCACTCAGATGTGAGTGTTAAAGTTATATATTTCTTAGTGTGTATTTACACGAGCTCAGATATCAGATGTTGAAGCTAGTCACATCATGCTGGCTTCACAGTCACTGCACAGGGGGGAAAAAAGCAAAATGCTCTTTGCTACGGACAGAAGGCAGCAGTGTAAAAACCCATGCAGCCCTTTATTAGCTGAATCATCCTAGCTGTAGCTGACCTAGGGTCTTCTGTACCTAATGTTTTCAAGGAGATAATTTTCACAGCATACCTCAGCTCCTTAGAATGCTCTCAGAGAGCAAAGTCAATCCTAGGTCACTCTTCCAGTGTAGTTTCCTTTGTACTAAATCCTACTTTCAAGAAAATTCTTGCCATGGTTCAATGGTATTTAACCTATCATATAATATCCAGGTTTACTGTGTTAGAAGAAGCAGAACAGTATTAAGCTTTTCCCACAAGCCTGTGATTGCATTTGACCCAGTAACCTGTATTAGATTAACATTTATTCTACAACTCCACAGCAAGCCTTGGACCTGGCTGAGCAGCAGTTTATAGAGGACACTAACCATTTTTACAAGTGGAGCAGGAAAAGGGAATTGAATCTGAGGGAGTAATTCCAAACAAGTATGTTGCTGCAGCGGTTAAATTGTTTATACGAGGAGTTGGGGAATTACATCTGACTGACCTCTCTTTTTATCTGCTTAAAAGACAAAGTGCAGGTCTCCATGGCAAGTGCTAACTCCTGCGGAATGCAGTATAAAAAAAAAAATGCATCATGGCAATAGAACCTCAATCCCCATCAAGGAAGGAGATCTTCAAAGGAATTTAAGCAAGTTTAAAATCACCAGGATTAAAAAGGTTTTCGCATTAGCCTACAAACGTGTTCCTAAGCATTCCTGCTCACAAGCCAGGCACTCTCCTGCACTTGCCAAACGAGTTGGGGGACTCGAGGAAGGAGGTGGGGGTGGTGCTGCTTCTTATTTTTGAATGTAGTTTTGCATTAACCTTAACCTCATGTGAGTTTAGCCAGAATAGGATTGCTATTATCAGCATTTAGAATAGAGGGGGCCAAATCTTATGCTCCATTGACTGATTAAATCCTCTGAGGACTTCAGTTCATACAGTTGAAACAGCTCCTAAATACTACTGAAAACAGATAAGCTTTAAAATCTGTCAGGAAAACCACTAGAGGAGGCTACTAGGGTTAGGCTTCAACAGGCAATACCTAGGCCTCTTTCATTTAAAAATTTACAGGGTCAAAATCTGGTCAAGAGGGTTATCATAATCAAATTTCATTTCATCTGATGTTTCCAACATATCTAAATTTATTCATCATCATCTTATCTGCCCGTTTTCCCATCAGTATCATACCACTAGTAGATGTGTAAGGCAATATTAACAAAAATTCCAAACAAACAAAAAATAAACCAATTACAAAAGGAATTAAACAAACCAAAC
>VZUA01016057.1:20347-34132 GCA_013401035.1 Horornis vulcanius
AGCTCACTTCACTGTCTGTAACCTCACTTTGACCTAGTCACTACCGATATGTTTCGGATGACAGAATAAATGTTAAAAACCCTTACTTCTTCAGAGATGGATTTTCCATACATCACTGTCATAACCTTAAGGCCTGAGAGCCAGCAAACCTCTGGGGCTTTCTGAAGACAGTTATATCATTAGAAATCTAAACATGCCAGACCCCCAAGACAGGTGTTTCTGGTGATGATGGGTAAAGCTGTTCTAGCTTAAACCCCTCCCTGCTCCATGCTCAGACAATGCTCCTATGAATGAGCAAAGCAGAGCACTTTGGGGAACAAATTACGGCACAAAGGCACCGTGTTTTATGTGTGCTCTTTTGGGACATTCCTGTGAACTGGATTATATTTCTGAAAGGAGAATTCCACTTTAGCAAGAGATGTTGAGGTTTTATGGTATTTTCTGTATTACATTGAGAACCAGATATTAAAATTGCATATGTGTGTGTTGCTAAGTGTGGGACAGCGGGATAACTCCTTCTTGTGAAAGTTGATATTCCCAGAGGGTTAATTCCTTGCACTGAACCTGCAGAGATTCCACTCCAGACCCCTGGCTGTTGAACCAGCCTTGCATGTGGATCTTGTGGTGGTTTCCTCAACCAGGAATTCCAAAGAAGGGCTACAGGAAAACAGAGCTGGCCTTGTAGGCCTTTTGCTGTGTTTCACCTCCTGAGTTATGGCTGTTGTGATATCTCTATGTCACCCTGTATCGCTGTGGTGAGGTACTGGGTAATGTTTCCCACCACACTGAAACTTATAGGTGTACACCCACCAGGGAAATGGGGACAAAGAAAGGACAAGAGAAAGCTTAGAAATGAGGAGAGATTGATTAGGTCCTGTTTCACTGCATGAAATACACTTATTGTATATAATGTATATGAACATGGTATACTCATAATAGTGGCTGGATGTTGCCCATGGCCACAACCAGATAAAGTGAAAAAAGGAATTGTGTTTTATGGAGGGAGGGCAAAGCACTTCAACAGGCTGCTGGGGCCTGTGGAGTGTCTTTTACAGAGGAGGTTAAAATATGGGCAGAGTAAACATGCAGGATTTTCAGACAATGGTGAATCTTTTATCAACAACAGTCCTTTCCAGAGGATCTCCTGAAGCTCCCTCTGACACGTAATTTCTACCTCTTGACATTTTGGTTCTTTCAGCAATCTGTCATCCCAGCCAGCAGATCTCTGCAGTACAAAGTTCCAGATCAGTCCAGCTTTTGCCCAGAATGCAGAGAGAAGATGCTAAATCCCAGCAGAGCTGTTTGGGGCAGTGTGACACCAAACAGCTAACCCTGAGCTGAGCTGGCCTGGGGCTGTGCCATGGGAATGCTTCCCTGACCTGGGTGTGCCTGCCCTGTATCCACATCCCTCAGTGATGTTACACTGCATGTAGGAGAGGAGAGAAGCAGTAAATGTGTTTTCTAGTTGTGTCCACAGCAAATAAATCACCGTGTATGAATTATGGAGCGAGCTGGGGCACGCTGTGATACCGCTGTTATAAATGCCGCTGTTATTAGTTATGCCAGGATGCTGGAGGAGACAAATCAGTGTGGATGGAGTGTGGATGTGCAGCACAAAGATTAGGGATGATGGATTACTGTTGCCTGTCTCTGGGATGGCAGCACTGTCTGAGATCTGTGTGTGGCCAGGCAGCCCCACAGCCAGAGAGGCAAAACCCACTGGTGGAGCGGGGGAGATCTGCTGGCGTTACGTGGGTGGTCGTGTTGGCATGCACAGAAACCAGGATTCACCCTTGTTTCTTATTTCCTGCTCCTTCTGAGCAACAAATGGAATTGAAAATGCAAGCCTGTGCAATAGCAGCTCTCTCAGGGGTGTCTGTAAGTGACAGGTATAAATTGTAGCCCCTGCAAGCAGTAAGGAGGCCCGTGGGAATGAGAGGTATCATAACATGAAAATGAAGGTCAGCTACAATGCCATGAGCATGGAGTGATCGCCCAGTATATTACAAGGTCTTTAGGAACTAGCAGAAGTGCTCAGTCTTTCACAGCCATCAGGGGTCAGAGGGCTACTCAGTGATGCCCATGAGAGCCAGGGATGTCTGCAGGATGGGCCAGAGCCACAAACCCCCTCCAGGGGTTGGCATCTCTGAAGCTGTCGAGCAGGAGGTGTTTGCTTTGGGATTTTTCCACTGTGGTACAACTCCCTGGGATTTAACAAACATGGAACAGGAAAGTTGGAGGGAAATGGTGAATCTCCCCCAGCAATTAGAGTTCAGTCTTTCTGTGATGCCTCTACTCAAATTGTCGTAAAAATTAAAATTTCTTCTTTGTATTGACCCAAACACAGCTTATTTTTGCTAAGTTATTTCACTAAAAAATATTGGAATAAAAATATGAAACCAGAAAAAGCAACAGAGCATTTATGTAGATCTTATTGAAAAAACAAAGTCTGATTTTCAGTCACAGAGATCCATACTTAAATTTCTTTTCAGTTGTTCCTGGGCTCAAAGAAGTAAAAGACAACTTTAAGGAGGAGACTTCACCCATTTTTCCAAGCTGTTCTCAGGTAAAACATTCAGAAGCATATAAATGACTTAAAAAAGTAGTATTTTCCCTGCAGAAGGGACATAGATTGTTTGTCAATTACTGCCAGGCATGTAATGGGTAATAAAACTACCTGCAAAGATTTTAGAACAAAAGCAAAACTGGATCAGGACAGAGCAAGGTCCATCAGAGACTTTCTTACTTGCTGGGACAGGGAATCCAAAGTCATCACCATGGATCTGGAGGCAGTTTGTGGATCCTGCTGTGTGCACTTGAGCAGAGGCTGGTGTGGCTGACAGCATTTGGCTCAGGGCTGTTCCTCACCTCTCACTACCTCCAATTCCCATCTAGGCAGAGGTGGGAGGCTTGGGAGATGAGCTGCCCTGAGCCCTCACCTGCTCTTAATGGACTGCTGTCTGCATGCCAAGGGGTGCCTTGTGCTCAGGGACAGATACCTGGCATAACACAATTGCTAAAATGAGCTTTAGTTGCAGATATAATGGACTACATGGACAGAGTCCAAATGGGGAGTTGTGACAGCCACTCATCAGTGAAATATATCCCCAAACCCCAGCCTGATGTGTAAGGATGCTTCTCACAGCTGCAGATGAAGAGCCTGCTGGTAACAGCCTAAGTCTCTGGGAAATTCTGCAGGGATTTTGTGGGCTCTGATCCTTGCTGTACCCTAATTTCCATTGTCCACCAGGGCTCTTGTGTGGGAGTCTGGTTTAGTTTTCAGTCCAAACCATACAAAAGGCAAATCCTCATCAGCCCTTAGCAGATGTGATGGGCTGACCGTTATTGAAGATGATGTATTTGGGATTTGTAATTAAAATTAAAGCTATTTGCTATAAAACATGTAGAATTTAATTCCTTTCATTAGATATCTTAGGCTAATTGTTGTATCCAGCAGGGAGCAAATAGCATTGTAATTGCTTGATATCTCATGCTGGTTTGATTTGAAGATGATAGGAATGGGAAAAAAGAGAGATAACTCCAATAAGAGCTTTGTCTTTCTTTCTTTCTTTGACTTCTGCTTCCTGCCAAGCATTTCTAAAATAAAATTTAAATTTTCAAACTGGCTTTCTCTTGCTGTCTCAGTGAGATGGTTATTGGGCTGAGGAGTGAAAATGCTGGTTTTTTTCAGTCCTGGAGAGGTACTGAATTGAATGGTGCTGTTTTAGAGATGCTCTTAGAAGGCATTCACTGGTCATATAGAGAAGTTCTCATGATTATTCTTTCCATCATTCTGTCAGGGAAACTGAGGAACTGAAAGGAAAAGTGACAGGTCTCATGTCACATAACACAAAGGCTGACCCCAAAGACCTTCCCATTTCTTCTAGTTCTGAAAATGACCACGTGGAGTTCAGAAAGGTGGTGGCTCAGAAAGCTGTCCTTGTCTCCCCGTGTGGCACAAGCCAATGAGCCATGCCTGGGCAGCTGTGGCTGACGCTGGAGGCACCCAAAGTGCTGCAGGGTACAGATGAATGTGATGGGAAGAGGCGAGGTGAGCAGACAAGCTTGGCAGGATTAGACTTATCAATGGGAATTTGGAGACTCACCACAGAGACAAAACTTTCCATGGAAGAGGTAAAGGCAGGGAAGCTGTCTAGCTGTCTTTGTGTCAGGCAGTCACAGGCCTTGGGAAAGTGAAAATAGCTCCTACAGCCTCTTCTTTCAGTCTATAGGATGAGATTTTCCACATTCCCCTGGTACAATAATTGATACAATTATCAGCTGGTGAGCCCAGCTCAGTCAGCCACCTGCATGCCACTCCAACCTCATCAGTGTGCAACTCAAAGCCTGTGCAGGAAACTTTAGCCCCCAGCAATGACCCTTTCATTAAAAATCTGGCTGTGCACGATGCTGTCACAATGCAAGAGGCAGGTCACACATCAGTCTTTTAAAGGTGTTTTTATGGTATTTGCTGCTTCAGACTCTGAGCACCTCATAATCTTTATTAACATCCATTTCTCAGCATTTCTACGAGGTAAGAAAATGCCATTGCCTTGATTTTTTCAGGTGGGGAAAAGAGGTCCATTCACAGCATCCTTCAGCTACTACAGATACCTTCTGGCCCTTCAGCAAAGCTCATGTATCCCTGCAAGCACCCAAGTTTTGCACCTGGGCAGGTCATCTCAGGTTCCAGGAGTTAGTGTAATACCTAGCCAGGGCTGAAATCAGCTCTGTAAGAACTCCAAAGAACTGGTATTTAACCAGAGAAAGGTCCTGGAGGCAGGATCATGGTGCATACTTGGAGCACACTGATTCCCAAAGCAGCCAGACTGCAGCTGCTGTGCAGGGATGCACCAATCCCTGTCTGCACCCTGTAAGAGGAGCTGTGACACAGGATGTGGAGTGGCACAGGGTGAAAGCAGGGTGTGGGAAAGGATCTCTTCTACCCCCACCACTGTGTTAAAACTCAGCTTTGCTGATGGGCTTCAGAAACTTTGTGAGTGGGGAAGTTTTCCTTTATGTCTCTGAATATTCTGTCCTCATTTTTAGTTTACAAAGAGAATTACCACTGGGTATTTCCAGCCCTTCCTATGTGGTGTCATTCTCTTATTAGAGGTTTTTTCCATCTGTGCTGCCAGCTATGACTGGCTTTTGTTAATAGAGGTATGCAGGCACCTTCTGTGCCTTCTGCTTTTAACTGTTTTAAATAATCTCCACATACACACACATTAAATAAGCTTCACGTACATGAATTTTGTCCACGGTAAACGTGGCTTTTAAGCACAAACCCCAAGCCTATAGCTAGCTGCTCTGCACCAGGCTATATTAAGCCCATCTAAGCAGGAGTTTTTCTAGTGAGCAGAAGGGGGAAAAGTCTCTGTGGCTGTTGTACTGTCAGCTTTCCTACCCAATTTAATTAGTTCTGTGAAGCTCCTTGACTAAATTTGCATATAATTTACTCTCCCCTCCCTTTCCTTGTTATGTGTGTTAATTATTTTCGTGCAGCACGCTCGGGGCCTGCAGATGAAGCCGGATCTGGGCGAGCATCTCTGCCCGCGGCAGGCGCTCACCCCGGGGGGCGCGGCCGGGAAAGGGGAGGGGGATTCTGGAGGATAAATCCAGAGATAGGCAAGGCTGAAAGGCAGGCACGGAGCAGTGGGAAACTGCTGGCAGTCCGTGTTTCTATGAGTTTCTGCATACATATACACAGGTTGATGGAAAGTGGCTTTGTGGAATTAGATCCTGCTGCTAGTTTAAGGGTCAATCCCATGTCAATCCCTTCGGGATTCTCAGCTGGAGTACACAGACAAGGCTTTAGGAGAAATAAAACTGTACCTTTACCTTAAAGTGGTTTATAGGGGTGCTTATGGGATGTGCCAAGCCTGTCACAGGAGAGAGCAGAGCTGTGCTGGGGACAGTAGTGCCAGATATCACCACCAAAGAGAGTGAGAGGGACAAAATCACCTGCAGGTTGAAGACTGATGCTCCTGTCATTGCTTTTGGGGCTGCTGGAGCAGTAACACCCTTTCCTCAAAACCCAGGGGCTGAGGCAAAACCTGCAGAAACCAGTTTTGTTTATTTGTTAGATAAAGATAAATGAAGTGAAAAGCTGGCAGTTTTACACCCATGTCTAAAGCACACTGGTCATCAATCAGGACAGTTTTCCAAGCAGTTATCTTCTTTGGAAGGAGAAGGAGGGTGCTACTCCCTGGCCATGGGACAGGGCCAGCAGTGACCACAGGCTCCAGCTCACAGGTCCCCCTGCTGCTTCTTTCATTGTGAGAAAGTGAAAAACTAAAATAAAATTAAAAAAAATCTGCCTACATACTGACAGAATAACGGATTTCCTCCTCCCAGTTGATTGCAAAACCTAGGTTTATCTCTACCTTTCCCTTTACATTTATTTATTTGCTTACAGGGACATGGAGGAATTCAGATCAGCACCCTCTTTCTCTGCGTGGTGGAGCCCTGGTTTGACAAGACAAGGAAGGCGACTGCTTACTGTTCTGCTGTGCATCCAAATGAAGATAGCAGCAATCTAGTTCTGCATGATGAGCATAAAAATCGGTCATTTTATGCTAGATCATCTCCTGTTGTGCAAGGTAAAATGGTTTCACATATCTGTATGCCAGAGGCAGAACCACTTAAACACAGTCCAGAGGAATATTTCAGTACCCCCCCAAGTAATGACACTACTGATAACTACCAACTAGCAGACTGTCTTTGGCCAGTGGTTTCTACTAAATATATCAGTGGAGAAACAGTTTGTGGGAGCTATTGCATCTTGATTTTGTAATTAATCCATCTGTACAGCTATGTTCTCCCTCCGTGGTGAATGTCAGCTATGGGAATTTTCAGAGTGGACAGAGGAATCACCAGGTCTGGAAGGCACAGATTGTTGGCTAAATAAACCTTCCCCAGGAAAGCATTTGGATAATCATAGAAACATAGAAAGGCTTAAGCTGGAAGGGACCTTAAAGGTCATCTAGTTCCAATCCCCAATGGGAGCAGGGGGAGAGGAAAGGGGAATTCTGCTTCCAGACACAAAGAGAAATAAGTTTAAATTCCTCAGCCAAGGGAGCAGAGATTTTTAACATATGATATGAGCAAATGATTCTTTTTTTCTGAGTGCTTTGTTTACTGCATAATTTAAAGGAATTTTTCCGGTCACCCTTTTCTACATAATTGAATTTTTATAGTGCTGTTAATAAAAATGTACATCAAATGTGACAATTATTATTCTTCAATGGATTTTTATATGATTTCAGTCAGAGAGAGATATGAGAAAGCATTAAGGATAACTAAAGATGTATTCTGAAATAATTTCCATGATTTAGTACTTCTTAAAATTGGTGAAATAGTTGGATGTCTTCACTATTTCTATGAAGTAATTCTGGATTTTCAGAGAGTTGATATATTTTAACAATGGTAAAAGAGGGGCCAATCCTGCAGTCACTTTCAGGTAAAAATCCCATTTGTTTCCACAGGAGTTTTGTCAGCTTGGGGAGACAGCTGCATCAAGATGTATAAATGTATGTAAAAAAATGTCAGTTCCAGTATGTCATTTGTTTGAGTGTTGAAAACAGCATTATCCTTTCATGTCCCATACAGGCAGGCAGTAAATCATTTTTAAAAGGTTTGAAGGTAAAGAAAAATACATTTGATCCTTTGTGCTTGAACTTGCCCCTTATTTCAGTCACTGCCTAGGTTTCTGGGGGACATGACACAGAAAAAGCTGCAGAATTTCCTTGTGACCAGAAGTGGAACAACAGTGCAAATCTCTACAACTTGTCTTTATGCTTCATGAGGTATAAACTGGTGGGGCTCAAAATAGTTTTTTCTTGTCTTTGTTATTTGAGGGGGGGGTGTGGGGCAGGGAATGGAAATTGACACATTAAAAGTCTGACGCTGGATTTATTAGGGATAGTAGTTTCCAGCTGAAGCTTTCCTTGAAAGTATATTTAACCTTCAAAAAAGAAATGGCACTATTTTCAGAATGGAGAAAATGATGATTTAAATATGTTTTCGGGTAATGGAACCACTTTGTTAATGAACAGTAATTTTCTGACTACCTCTGGAGGAATTAAAATCACGGATTATATAATATATCTGTGAAAGCTTATCTGATCACCCAGTAATTGTGACCTCATTGTGAGTTGTGCAATTAAGCGTTAAGCTACTATTTGGCACCACAATTAATTGTGTTTTACTTTTCTGATAGGCTTGCTGATGACAGGGAGCAAAATTACTGATGGCAGCAGAGGGGCTGGAGGAGTGGCACAGCCTGAGCACCATCCCCACACAGCACTGCAGGTGCCCCTCTCCAGCATGGAGGGGATAATTAATCAGGCAAAGAGCTAATGACAGCCAGGAGACTGTCACATCCAGTATGAAGGCTTTTAGGATGGACACTACAGCCCTACTGCCTCCATGTGTAGTGCTGAAAGAGGCAGATGGGTTCAACATTCAAGGGAGTGGTTTTGCAGGGAAAATTTGAGGATGTGTCTTTTGGATACAGCTTTCCACATATAAATGGTTGTCTGGAAGCATGCAAGGCAGCAACACGTTAGGAAAAGTTTTTGGGAAATTGTGACAAAAATATAGATCTTAGTCAAGTTGAAGGTAGGCTTTGGGGACATACTGAGAAAGATGAGAACAAGATGAGCAAAAAGCAATGCATACAGACAAAGTCAAATAACTCCTCACTTGGAAGGGTTCTTAACACTTCTGACCCTCCAACATAATAAAATCTTCAGGTGACCAAAAGCCAGGACATGCATACCTGGAGCCTCAGAGAAAGCAGGGGTTTGGCAATTGTTCATGGCAGTAACCTATGGGTCACAGCATTGATTGCACTGCAAGGGTTCACATGTTGCTCTCCTGTAGGGCAATTCATTTTAGATGTCTTTGTTGACCCACTGGATTTTCTTGTGCTTCCCATTAAGGACTTGTACTTACATTGCCCCCTGCCCTGGCAGTGCCATCCTGCTTGCTGCATGGTGTGGCTGAGCCTGTAAGACTGCTCTGAACTGATAAAGAGCCACAGGTCCCCATGCATTAATGTGCAAGGACCAGAAAGTGCAACAGGATGGAAAAAAAGAGATTAATTTTTTGGTTCTTTCATGCTGAGAAAAGCAAGAAGCGTAAGTATCCACCGTGACTGATTTCATTAATGCAAGTAAGGAAGTATTAAAGGCTTTTTATTGTGGTGCAGTCATCCTTTCTCAATTAAGCACGCTTCCTCTTGGACCTCCTCCTTGTTGGACTCTGCCATCTTTTGGGTAGTACATCAACAGTACGCCCTTTTCCGTTGTGATCTATTGTACCCATCTATCTTCAGAGTGAGCTTTCTTCCTAATGATCTATTAGTGAAATGCATCATTTCAGTGAGGATGATGATGATGATATACTACTCCATGGATGATGCCATCCAAAGGAAAGAAAAGGTCAAACAACAAATTCAATAGAGTTATTGGATTAGAGTCAGGCAACACATCATCTCCAAGGCTGCTTTCCTAATGCCAAAGAGTATTGCTGATACAAGCAGTCCATTCTAGGGACTATTTCTTTTATGACTGTGCCTGAACTGACCCCTGAGCGTCAAATGAAAGCAGTACTCTGTATCATCTCTGTTGAGGAAATATGAATACATTTTTGTGTTTGAGATTATGCATATGAAGGTTCAACATCAAGTCCCAAGGCATTGTATATCTTCTGCTCTTCTGGCCAAGTTTCTGCCTTCTGGGTGCACATTCCCAAACACTGCACGCATGTCTCTGCCTAGGCCAGTTCTGAAGCTGCATCTGGGTGGATCCTGATCACTTGGTTCACTGCAATCATATAAGATGCTAACAAATAAGCTTTTTTAGTGAGTTGAAATTACCAGCGTAGGATTATAGAATAGCACCTACAGAACTCTTACTTCATTGGTATCATTTAATTCATGAAGTCTGAAAATATATTTTAATCACTCTGCCTCTTTTCCACAGCATTTAAAAACCCTGCTATGCTCAGGTTGAACCAAAAGTATTTGCTGTATCTTAGAGTGAATTTTAAAAACATGGTATGGATTTTTCTTGTCTCGTGGGTCTTATTTATTTTCTTGAAGTCCTAGAATTTTGCTATGGAGGGAGACTGAAAGACACATAAATAATGTGCAGAGTTGTGTCCCAAAATGGCTCAATTGTTTAGCACCTAGTGAAATGTAAATGAAGCTTATGAGAGCACTAAGAGATTCATCTATCCATCCAAGGTCAATATATTGAGTAAGGTGCAATTTGCTGGGGGCAGGGAGGGGTCTTCCAATGAATAATCTTGATTTTTAGAAAAAGGCTTCAGGCTTGTCTCTCCTTTCAAGTCCCCCTATTTGCATTTGCTGATAATGGTGAATGGGTTTGTAGTGCCAAGATGTGACATCTGACTGCCTGGGTTTGCTGTTTCACGTGTGAGACTGACACGCAATGCAGCTGCTCAGACAGTGGGAATGTGACCTGGCACTGGCCTTGGAAAATCAGAAAGGATGCTTTTGAAGCCAGTGGCAGTTCTGTGCTGTATGAACATTTCAAGAAGCTGAGGGTGGTTGGTGCCAGCAGCTAAACCATCAACCTTCCATTTTCTATACAATATGGTATATACTAGCAGCTTTACATTTTCAAGGGTGGTCAGACACCTCTCAGTTGGAATCTGTGTGTGGGGAGTACTGTGGAATAAATTCAAAACATAATGCATACGCTTCATCTATTTCACCAGGTTTTCTCAGCTTGGTTTTGGCTTTTTTCCCCATTATTTTGCATCATCAGCATACAAGATTGATTATTACTAGGGAAATTGTACAGTGGGTTCCCTGGAAATCTTTGCTTTCCCAATTCTCTGCCACCCAGCCTAAGACTAACATAAACCCCATGGAAGTTTGGTCTTTTGTAGGTTTTCTTCACCATGTCAACAAGATTGTGATCACCACTTCAACCAACAGACATCGAAATTCCAAGCATCAAGCCTCATCTCACAGGTAGTGAGGTCTTCTCTAACCTTATCCTTTCTTCCCTTCTCTTTCTTTTCCTCATACATTTTCCTAAGTGGCATTTTGATGCTTTTGTATTGCTATATTACTGCAGATAATAATAACCAAAATGGCTGCATAGCTGCTTTCCATTGCAACCAAATTGTTCTAAAAAACCCTCAAAAGATATACATATATTTGCAAACATTAATCATTCAGAGTCACTTCACTCAAATCCACCACAAGGGATATAAACAGGAATTTAAGTTACCCTGACCTTCATTGGGGGAACTCATAACAGGGAGAAGGTAGAGAAAAATTCATCCTGCCTTCAGCTGGCTTCCTGAAAAATGCAACCCATTAATAGCCAGGAACATCTGTTTTGAGACCTTCAATTCTTGTGTTCTAGTCAGAGGTAGCAGACAGAGCACTAAATGGGAATTATCAGAAATTCATACCAACTCAGAGGGAAGTAGGAATGTAAGACAGCAAAGTCACAGAATTTTGCCAGACACAGAAAAACTCCTGCAGAAGAAGCTTAGAGACTCTTTCAGCACTTTGCCAAATTCCATACTCTTCATGTCACTTTCTTTTGTTTCAAGAAACAATGTTTGTCTTGTGTATGTTCAGGAATGATACTGCTTCCTAATTGAAGGTGTTTCAAACAACTTGAACTGCTTCAGAATAAAACTTTTTGGAAAGCATGATTTTTCTGGGTTGAGTTAGGGCATTTAGCAAGATAGAAAAATGAGAAAGCAGAAGGTTTTCTTGTTTTAAAAAGTTTGAGCAATTTTCTGGTAATGGCATGTCAAATGCAGCTCGAAAAATGACACAATTCCATTTCATAACAGCATTTTCAGCCATTCCAGGCTTGATTCTAGTTAAAGTGAGAACCAGTTTAGCATATAGAGGTGTATTTCCAGGGATCACAGACCTAGTCCTGAGAAGTTTGGATCTACATGTTCAAAAGAGCAAAAGCTGGAGTAAATGCAACTACAAAACAAACACTGAAAATATATGGATGATGGAAATTTAAACAAAAGATCCTATAACACAGACAAGCAAACTCTGAACATGTCTATAGTTTCCTGAGAGGATATAATACCTATTTCATTAAATGCCTTTTAGAGCAGCCACAATGCAGCCAATTAATACCTCAAGAGATCCAAACAAACATCCCTATACTATACAGTTATAAAAATTTCCTAAGAGTGAAACAAAAGCTCATAATTATCAGAGAACACTTCCAGTGTAAAGAATTAATAGCATCTCAGTATGAAATATTTGTAGATACATTTTTCTCAGTTTAACCACCTCCTAACAGTGCAGTGACTCACCCTGCATTCCTGACATCTCCCCAACACAGAGCCTGTGAGATGCAGCATCAGCTCATTGCACCTGTAGCCTGAGTTTGCAGTCTGCCAAACTTTCTCTTTAATAAATAAATAAAGGAATGGAAGAAATGTCATCTTGTCACTAATGGTATTTGCGTCATTTTGCAGCTGTGTTGACTTTTAAGTGAGCAGCCAGTGATTTTTGAGTTAGCTAGGTGAAGTGGAAAAATAATGATGGATTCAGTAGTCTTTTGTCACTTTTGGGCCTGAATTTTCCTGATGTCTGTGTGAGTGTTGGCTGTGTACTGCCTGTTGGTAGTGAAAAATAGATTCCAGTGTGGGTCCTGCTGGAAGAAAAAATCTGGGCCATTTAGTTTCACATCATTTCCCCTCAATTCCCCTTTATAATGAGTGTTAATAAATAACTTGGGAAAAAGGGTTCATGATCTTTTATCACTCAAATGTGCAACAATGAAAATTAAAATGGAGGGGAAACCGATAAAAAGCCTAATACCTCATAAACATTCTTTACCCAAAACAATGTATAACAGGAAATAGAAGCAGCTCTTAATGGGAAGATTTGGAGGTGTGNTTTAAGACCTGGGATGATTAGTGATTGAGCAAGAGCCATTAGCCAGTGCACAAACTCATGCTCTTTCAGACATGAGCCTGTCTTTGGGCAAGGAGCATAAATCTAAAGCTTCAAACTCCATTGTTTGCATAAAATAGATCAATACTCTGCTCTACCAAGGGATGCATCGATTTGGTCAAAAGGAAGGAGGGACTGAGGGTTGCAAGCTCTTTTTTGATCTGGTTTTCTCTAGGAAAAGATGTTTATCGTATTGTGTGTGCCTGCCTCCCTGATGGACTCTGCTACCCAATTTTAATCAGATTTTAGACAAATTTTAGCAAGTGTGGAGGTTGTTAAAGGTGTTGGGGTCTGACAATTTCTGTGAAAACAAGAGGTGTAGTTTGGAAGCATGAGTGAAGATATCAGTGTTTTAATCGAATATGGTAATACATTGAGGGGTAGAATGAGAAACCGAAGACTTTTTCCTTCGTATCTTTCTCTTCCCTTGAGTTTTGTTACTCAATTCGGTTGCATAGACCATAACCCTTTCAAAACCTCTTTGGCTTAAGTGGGTTCAAATTTGGGGGTAATGCGAGGTGACAGAGGGTCTGAACTNTGAGCACGAGAAGCTGACTGCTCAGAGTCCTAACACCCCTTTTTTAATCCAGGGAGAAAACTCCCTTTTCCTGGCCTGTCTTGCTCATTTAAGGTCTAAGTAATTTGGGCAGAAATCAAAAGTTTTCAGCTACAGTATTAGGGCCAAGGAATTCAATACTTGCTGAAGTGTCTGGATGCCATGGAAATATGGATGATGAGTGTTCATGTACTCTCCTGTTTCCTCATCCCCTTCTCTCCACCTCCAAGGAGAAAGTAAACTCCAC
>VZUA01016058.1:6279-25192 GCA_013401035.1 Horornis vulcanius
CCTTTCCATACAATTGTGTTAGTAAACAGGCAATGTGCTGAGAAAAATCAGAAACGGGCAGAATTTTAGCCATCTACTCTAAATCTCAGGAAAGAAGCTTTGAGCTTATGAGAAGTGTCATATTCAACTTTTATGTATTTGAAAACACTTTTAAAAATATAAATACTACTTCAATAACAGACCATAGGGTAGGGTACTAAAATATTTTTGTATATCAAACTATATTAAGTGATGATCTCTGCCCCAGAAAGCTCCAAGGTGTTTACAGACGAGAGATGCAATTGCACTGCTGAAAGATGTGAGTAGAAAAGAAAGTGAGCTCCAAGAAACAGAGTGGGGTCAAGAGAAGGGAAAGATTATGAGGAAAATAAGCAAGATACCTTTTTCTGGTTAAAGTCTCCCACTCTCTTAATCCTTCTAAATTATAATGTTAGCATTGAAATTGATTGTGCCAAACATGACTGAGAAGCCAATAAACAGGAAAGGACCTGTTCTTGACAAAAAGGCCAAACTGCAACAGCCACTCTACTGCATCAGCTCATTAAATGGGATTCCACTGGAGAACAGATACACTGAAAGAAGGAAATCATCACTTTGCACAAGAACAAACCCATTAAGATGGATCAATGGCCCATCTATTGCAGGACATAGCTTCCAGCAGCCAAAATCCAAGATGCTCTTTAGAGCTCCTGCAGCTCAGATCCTCCCACATTCCCAGAACAGCCATAAGGGTTCCATCAGGGAGTGGATCACCTCCTCCCCCTCCTGTGCCTGCAGTTGGAGCTGTCTAAATCCCTTTCTGTACCCATGGTCCTGTCTGCCTCCACAGCATCCTTGGGGATGCAAATACCCATAAGTACTTGCAGCTTTTCATGATCCACTTCAGAACAATTATTGTATCTTCCATCAGTAGCCACTGGTTAACAACTTCATGAGTTATTGCAGCTGTAGCTACAATAAAATATTTAATACTTGAAAACAGAATTGGCAAGGCATATATATACACTTACTCATGTCATGTGAACTCTTGAACAAGAGCTTCAAGACAACAAAGCCCATACACTGATAAAATGCCAAAAATATGAGAAACATATTCCCCAGGACCTGTCTGTCTGGTGCTTTTTGGACCATTAAAGCCCAGCTTTCTTACTTGCAGCTGTCCAGCTGGAAAACTCAGCAGGTCTGAACACCCACTGATGCTTTCAAACATGCTATGAACCCAAAGCTAAACAGACTAAAGCGTCTTCCTATTTCTCAAAAGAAACAAAGCAAGACTACAGACAGCACGATTTTTCCTCCCACTCATCTACATTACATTAAAAAAAAAAAAGCTTTTTTAAAAAATGGTCAAGTAGTTCCTGCTGTTATTCTCCTTCCTCCACAGTGACTTCTGTCCTGGAGATCTTGGCTCTGCTGAGATCCATCCCATCTTCCAAGCTCAAAAAAAAAAAACCAAAAAAAAACAAAAACCCCAAAGCAAACAAAAAACTAACCCCTCTGTCTACCTCCCATTTGAGTAGACATTATTTCACATTTAAAAGATTTTGTCATTCTCAGGCTTACAGCTGTTACTTACAAGTCTGATAAAACCATAGGCAATTAAATTTGGCTACAGCTGAAAAGTCTGTAACCTCCAAAATGCCATTCTAGCTGCCTTGCTGACAAGGCAATTCTGCTCATCTTAAAAACATATTGGTACTTGAAAATCTGTCTAGAGTGCTTCTACCCCCTGGATCTTTAAGATTATTTTTTTGTTGTTGTTATGCAATTCATACAGGTGCTAAAATCTCCAAGCTGCTCCAGGAACTTCCCCAGGTTTCTCAATTGTAACACTTTCCAGTGGGGGAGTCAGCTCCAGGCTTCTTCCTGAGGTCTGCACTCTGCACAAGACTTCAGAAGCAGCTGCTTCAACTGCTCTGTAAAAAGCACAGAGATGCAAAAAGGAAGTGGGGAAGCCCCACACAGGCAGTTTGGTCAAAAACATTACTTTTTTTCTTTTTTTCTTTTAATATATTTATAAGAAAAAAAAAAAAAGAACAAAAAACAACACACACACCACTTCCAAATGCTAGAAAATGGCGTGAGATAAGCACCACCCTAATTAGCAATTTGAATAAAACAGACAATATGCTTTGAAGTCCAGCATTCAGCAAAATCATGGATAGGTTATAAATAATAGAAAATTATTTCAGACAAAAGCAGTGCCTGCTACAAAAGACCAAAGATCCAAAACCAAAAAGAGCAATGGTTGAGTGACTTTCTTGCCAGGCTTGAAGTAGTGACAGCTAGAAAATACTGTGGGTCTAACACAAGACAATGGCAAATTTTAGCAGGAAGTACAGTGGAGTTATATTAAAAATAAAGGCTCTAAAATAATTCTGTGTATAGTCATTACATGCAGGAAATCTTGCTGCCCAATTCAAAGGCTGAAGACTTAGTGATGAAGAATTTCCTCAGCAGACATCAAAAAGATCAAACAGTGGGAGAGCCCAGTAGCACCAGGAAGGTATTCTCTGTGCCTTCCTACCACAGCCAGGACAGGAAAGCCATGAACACTTCAAGACACAGGTAAGAGAAATCATCCTAATCCGAGACACACAAAAGCAAAGAGGATGCAAGGAGAACTTCATGGTGACTGTGATAAAAACAGGAGCAGAGAGACTGCAAATCCATCAGATTTACAATGAGCAGATGTGGGTACAGGACTGGTACCAGCCAGGTTTGAATCAGAGCTGACAGTGACGTTTTACTTTGTGTGTCAGAAAGCAGCACTGAAGCATCACATAGAGCTGCTTTGCAAGGAGAGAAAAAGCAACCACATGAGAGAGTTCTGCCACAGCAGCCAGGCATAAATCTGGTTTTGATAAAGAACTACAGAAGGCATCAGTAAGCAATGCTTAAATGGGCCAGCAACTGCTTTTTTCATATTTAACCCTCTACCTTTTGTAACATTCATGTAAAGCAAGAACTAATTTTTTTTTTTTTTGCTCTTGTTAAAGAAGAACTGCAACATTCATTATCCTTCTTTGGGGCATTATAAACCATATTAAAATTAAACCAAACTGAAACTAATTCAGGAATCCTGGTCTCCACATCTACATGTGGCCCACTACACCACAACCCTACATCACATTGGTCTTCTAACAGCAGGCAAGTGCTCCAAGATTCATTTTCATAAGCACACATCAGGATCCTCTGACGTACACACCCATCACCCCTGCCAGCACCTTCATCCTGGGCATCATCCTTATGACTCCTTCTACAAAGGAAGTAATTTCTACACAAAGATAGATTGGATATCTCAAAACTGACAGTTATTGATGCAAACAGTAATTAATGCCCCATTAATAACATTAATAAGAGTTTGCAATTCTTACATCTCTTCCGAACAGCTCACTTGCATTTCAGTGGCTGGAAAATGACACTGCCACCAGTCTCACCTCTGAGGTTCCATTATATCCAACCTGAACATGGCCAAGACTCCTGTCCATGGGTTTCACAAGGCAGTTTCCTTTGTTTTTGGTGGGGTTTAAGTTAGCCTCTTATAAGCAAATTATCAGAGAGAATCCGTGTCGTGACAATACCAACAAAAAAAGCTCCAGGACACTTGATCTTATTCTGAGGTGAGGCCACTGCCAGCTGCCAGCCAGCAAAACAAAAATGAAAATCTGACATTAACTGCAGCTGGAAATTTTAATATTTTTATTCTGCCAGTCCAGTGTAGTTCAAGGCTTGTCAGTGTTTCCATGAGCAGCACAGATTTTATGAATTTACAACTTGGCAGTACAAGGTCAATACAGACTGTCTCTTGGCACAAAACATACTCCACTGGGAAGCAAGCACCCGCTTGTTCTGCTGGGAATTACAGCAGCAGTCATAAAGGTTTGAAGTTTTCATAATCTCCACTAAATGCATGTTTTGCAACACTTACAAACTCACTGCAGCATGACAGGCAAAAAACAAGTATATAAATTTAACTACCCCCCCNGCAGTTTTTGATTTAATTGCATCTGTCACAGTTTAATAATCCCTCAGGGAAATGTGTATGTTTACAAATAAGAATCTCAATATCTTTTAAGTGCAGCAATATGTGATGCAGGAACTATTTTTTATATGCAGATGAAAATGCAACACATGTAAATGCAGGCACAGCCTCATGATGCTGCTAAAATAAGCGGGTGCTCCTGACCTATTTCTGAGGCGAGCAGGAGCAGCCTCCCCTCCATCAGCTGCTCACACACCCATGGCTCCAGCGGGGACAGCTGCATCCTCCCCACTTCCCTCGCCAGAAGCCAAGAGCACTCAAATCAGCCAGGCAGTGGAGATGCAGAAAGCAGGTCAGAGCGTCTGAAAGGCCAGGAGTTAAAAATACAAAGTCTATTCCTGAATTACAGGGCACAGAGAAGTTCATTATCCAGCAAATCTAAATCCTTAGCTAGATTCTTCAAGCATAAATATTAAGGCTTCAGCTGCCATCTCCTCCTATATATGCCATTATACAAAGAACAATTATCTTTAGACTTCTTATATTAATTCCACTGCAACATCAGTTTGTGCAAAAATGATGTGCATTACTCTTAGTGGCTGAGTACATTTTAAAGCAAGATCTCAAGCAGCAGATAATGGTCTCAATCTCTAAAGAGGCTGAGATAAAGAATACACAAGGATAAATGTCTGAGCCTACACATACAATTATCTCGTCTCTTTTCTTCCCCATCAGAACAGCAATAAAGAACCCATGGACTGGCAAATTAAGTCCATGACTCATGTTTTACTGAGTAGGAAATCAGTAACTCAGAATTGAACCTGTCATTTTAGGGGAGAGGGAGGAATTGGAAGGAGGCAATAGTTCTGCTTATACAAGTTCATAGCCTGCAAAATCCCATTCCTGGAAAAAAACACATAGAAATATGACTGTTTATAAATACATACAACAATCTGTAAAGCTGCCTACAGAGGAGAGACATTGTTATTCATAACCTGTTCAAGAGCAATGAAGCCTCAGTTCCTGGAGCACAAAAATCTTCACATAACTATTTAGGCACCACATTTCCAGTTTTAGTAACAGCAACAGACAGGCAGGCACATGGCAGCCTTAACAGCTCCAGTCAACTAAATCTTAGGTATCTTACATCCTTTCATTTTGCATCCTCGATGTAGGTGCTCAGAGGCAAAATATTTAGTAAAGGCAATGAAAGAAAGATGTGCAATGTGCAGCTGTTCCTATCTATCTCATTACTTTATATGAACTAAAGGGAAATATCAAGAAAATCCATGGACCAAAATGGCTGAGAAGCTCCTGAGCTCCTTCCCTGGTGCATTCAGGAGATCAGAGCAGGTTCCACCTCCCGAGAGAAAAACTTGGCTGGGAGAGATCAGAGGCTGCCCCTGACTCTCCAGAGGATTAAACATTATTCTTGAAATAGAAACAAGTCACCTAAACATGAAATCAGCTATCATCTGAAGAACAGACAAGATGAATAATCTTTGTTTCACAACTTACCTCCTGAGGAGTGTAACATGTGTCATGGTTGATTTTTGGGGGCTTAACTTATGGTTGAAGTAGGGAATGTTTAACAGTGAATCACTGGGTTTAAGTGCTGACCCATGATCAGACTGAATCAACACTGAGACAGGATCACTCCCTGCCTTTGCCTCTTCATAGTCTGACTTGTTGCTTTCTATTAAACCACACCCACATCACATAATATGGTTTAACAAGTTACCAACATTTTTACATGTGTTATAATCTATGCTAAATATAGATATTTTACTCATACTGTCTCCTTGTGTGGGAGGAAAACAATCATCAATCAGGCAAGGCACCACTTCTTTCTTACAATATACAACACATGGAGTAAGTGGGATCACCCAGAAGCATAAAAAATTAACTGAATTGCTGCAGATTTAGAGACTAAAACCTGAGTCACTGAATAATTGTGATACTTGAAGGTAAAGAACAAAGAGCTGAACTTTCCCACATAAGGAACACCCCACAGAGGTAATGTAGAAGCAGGCTTGAAGTTTCAGATTTTGACACAAATTATAAAAATACATGCATCTAGTTTTTATATATACAAATAATTCAATTTTGTCATAGAGAATTGGATATGTATAAACTTTGCACCAAGCAAGTGTCAAAACAGAATCTGAAATGAATTCTTGTTAATATTGGCAAAATACAAGACACCTCAAACAAAACATGAAAGCCCAGGTGCAGGAAAGCTCAGCAGTCAGCTCACCAGGTCTACCAACAGCAGAGCAAGGAATCCTAAATTAACAGGAGTAACTAGAGGAAGCACAGGTTTTTACATCAATGTTTCCCAACCATTTAATTAGGAAAAAAGTTCATTTTAAAATACTTCTGAAAATAATACCTTAAGAATATTTTATGGTGTTGCCATGTTCATAGCCAGATAAAACCATTTTAAAATGCTGATTGAATTTCTTCTCTATTATATTTGCTAATACATATATATGAAAATTTAATTGTATTTCTTGTAATTGTTTTATAGAATAACAGTTAATGTCCTGTCAACCACCAGACACAACATAGTGGTTCAGATCAATGAAAGAAAGAATCACACGTGGCAGGGGACATGACAGAGCTCCAGCTCCCACAGCACACGTGTTTCATCAGCTTCCCC
Organism: Horornis vulcanius; assembly: GCA_013401035.1. Classification (NCBI taxonomy): domain Eukaryota; kingdom Metazoa; phylum Chordata; class Aves; order Passeriformes; family Scotocercidae; genus Horornis; species Horornis vulcanius. The sequence continues at coordinate 12,927 of VZUA01016058.1, forward strand.
CAACAGGCGAAGGCAGGAAGACATTTCTTTCCCTTCTCCCAGTTAACTGCCTCCACTGCTGGTCCAGAGAAATGTGGGATACAGTAACCACTACAATTTCACTTTGATGTTTAACTCCCTTGCCCTTTCTCACCATCATCCTATCTTTTTGCATCCACTCTGTCACACTCAGCTTTTTTTCTTCCCTGCATCCTTTTTACAAGGCACCATCTCTTTGCATTCCCTGTAAAATCTTCAGCATTTCACTCGTGGCCACAAGTTAAAACACTGACACATCCACATCCCTTCACAAGTCTTGCCTAGGACAAAAAATTAAATGCTTAAGAGATTGTCAAGTAAAGGCTAAAAATGTAAATCTGGAGCCTCAGTGGAAATTAGAAAAGGTTAAAAGATTAAAATTAGAAAATGTTAAAAGATTAAGTGTTACCAGAGATTCATACATTAACATTTTTAACTGAAAATTCATCTTGCTTTCTGCTCCTGTTTCGAAAGCATCCATGTAACATGCTCATCACCATCAGTTTCTAAGAATTGAAAAGCTTATTACACCAAGTCCAAAGCTAATGAACTCGCATACCTACACCAAAACATATTTTTATGAAGAGCATTGAAAAAGCTTGTTAAAGCTAGAAAATATTTACCACAATAAACTTTCAGATCAGCTCATAATATTGACTAAAGCCAGTGTTCAAAGAACACATACATTTGAAACTCAATACTGAAAGTATTACAGTAGAGAAGAACTAACTTCCCCTTCTAAAATGATGAGCCACCAAAAAAAATTTACAATTGGTGCAAATGTTAAGGGATGACAGGACAGAGATGAGCTACCCTTGTGCAGGTTTAAGCTTCAAGTTCACGTTTAGATTACTTCATTCCACCTCATTAAAAAGCAAAAGAACAGATTTAATATTAACTGTGTTGAGTGTACACACACGTTGATTTACAAGACATATGGCAAAGGACTACAATTACACAGCTGGAATGTGCAGCCAGAGCCTCCTTTGGCTGTAACAAACATTACAGCAAACAGCACCTGGATAACTGACCTCTTTGCTCTTATGACATATGCTAATTCCAGAGTGCATATTTATAGCTGCATTTTAGACTTCTGTACACAGGGAAAGTGTAAATTTAAAAGTCTAAACTCATTTTCCTGCACAAGCCCACTCAGTCCCTGCCGCCTGTGATGCCAGCAACGCTTTGTGCAACAATGCTTTGTGCACTTTTACTCAGTGATGGCTGCAAACACCTTCTGATGGAGCACACCCTGTTGAAGCCTCCAGGCAGGGAATGGTTGCCTTGCTCCTGTGCTTGGAGAGGAAGCTATAAAATTACACATGAATCAAGTGTAACAACTAAATAAGGATGGACAAAGGAGCAGACTGCTTCACGTGATTACAGGAACAAGGACATGTATAAACCTGCTGCTTCTTCCACACAGACCATTACACTCAATCAGAGCAGCTCTGGGAGTATCCAGGAATGTGCAGTTACCACAGAGCAACATCACAAGCTGATACGGCATTTAGAAAAGCAAGAGGCACAGATAAACAAAAAGTTGGATAACTCAAATCAGAGGGAATAACTTGCACATTAAGCAGTATTCACACATGTCATTAATCAAGCTTTATCCTGCTGTCCTTCAGAACAGCACCTTAAGTCCCCTAAAGCTCCATACCAGCGCTGCCACAGAGTCAAAATTTAGAAACTCTTTCCATTTCTCCCATGCTCTCCACAACACAGTATCAACATATATATAATCCATCTTTGAAAAGATACTAAGTATTACAAGAACCACCTGCGTTTTCCCCATTCTCCGTTCACTAAATCCGGCTGGTGGTGAGGTCCACAGAGCTAGGACCTAGGAGGCTCAGTTACCCCAGAAGTATCTCCTTCGAGACAACTCCTTGGGGGGTCAGAGCACCCCCTCAACCTGCGGGGAAGTTTCCCTCAGCAGGGGGGCAGAGCAGAGACCATCTCTTTCAGCTCAGTGATTTCAGCTCAGTGATTTCAGCTCAGTGATTTCTCTGCTCCTGCCCTGCAAGGTCTGCTTCTCCCTTTGCCAGCCCGGGATGAGAGAGAGAGGGTCTCGATTCAGCCGTTCCGCCAAGCTTCTTTATTGCTGGAGCATCTGCGAAGGTGCCGAGGACGAGGGACCCCGGGGCTAGGGAGATTCTAGGGGTTTTTATAGGGGACCTGGAGGGCAGGGGAGAGGGTACACAACCAATCCTTAGGGACAGATTTACATAAGATTTCGAGGGGGCTTGTGGGTCTTCTAAGAACTCGCCGTAACCGAAAAGGCCTGCTTTCTTATCTCAGGGGTCTGAGAGGGATTGCACAATTCCTCCTTATCAGGGTTCTCTCCAAGGCAGAGCCACGGGAGCTCTGCCGGCCCCCACAGTTCACATTCAGCCACTGAAGACTTCACAACCCACAGATTTTTACTCTTATAGTGAAACAATAGTTTCTAAATGCAAAGTGAAATATCCCTCTCAGGTGATTTTTTTCAACATCTTAAACCACAAGTGCTCACCTTGAGCAGGGAAAGGGCCACATTTCAACAAATTTACAGCAATTAAATAGTTCACTTTTCAGGAAAGCATCTGTGACATTTCAGATCTAACAGTACATCAAGATAAATACTTCAAATAGTCAAACCACTTGCATGCTCTTTCTTTCCAAACAAGACACTTATACTGCCTCAGAATATGAAATAATTCACACATCCCCAACCAACACCGACAAAAGAAATTCCTGTGCAGACGTGGTGACAACTGAAAAGACAACCAGACACACAGGTGCCCACAAATGGCTGTGCAGGCACAGCAGTGTCAGCAACAGCAGCTCTACAGTGCTAAATCAGACACACCTCCAGACTTCCCCTCTTCATGCCAGACACAGTCACCTCACAGGACTTCACAGGGTCGGGACCCAACTGGTCTGAACCCAAGCAGTCAATCCAGTGACTCAACAGGAAAAGTCACAGGAATAAGAATAAATCATGGTGAGCTTTGAAAGACGTGAAAATGCTGATATATCAGTGCCATTGGTTATATCTGTCAAAGTTTTCAGTTGATTTGATTTTCTTTACTATTGTTTTTAGAAGCAATAGTTCCCCCATCATAAGCAGGCCCACCCAAGCCAATTACCAACATCACAGTTGGAAAAAAACTGTTTCCTTGTTTATTCAGGCCAAAACAGCTGGATAGCAGAGATTTGTGTCTCACCCCAAAAGCACAAGAATCATTATCACTATTCTCACAAATCACAGACATGTGCCAATGGATGGGATTAGTAGGTGCAGTTCAGGCTGCACAAGGCACCCCCTGATACAACACTCTCCTCCAGTGGCCCTATTTCCCCCAAAAGCCTGAATTAAAATCAGCAGGATGATGCTGCTGCACCACAATATTGGCAACAGGTCTTAAAAGCACCAGCCTGAATGCTCAGTTTCACTCCTTGCCTGCAGACAAAGAGCCCAGCGCGTCTCTCATACACTCAGCACTGAAACCGAAATTACTTAATATGGCTTTCAATCTTGCATGTAATCTTTGTTTCTGAGAAACAAGAACTGCCAGCTTTGAAGCAAACATCACCTTCTTACCAGCAGGGCTGCCTACTCTGCCTGGGAAGCAGTGCTGCTCCAAGCACTCAATGTCACCTCCCTGCTCAACCCACTGCTAGTGGTTACAGTTCCTTCAAAGCAATAACAAAAAAAAATGAAAAGGCTGAATAAACTGAAATGTAATTTGACCAACAGGACTGATAAATTGCTGTATATCTTGTTTTCTCCAAGCCTTTGCAAAGATTTTGGACAGAACACTTTGAGGAGCAGATGCCAACATTTTGGAAATAGGTATTTAATTCTATTCCTTAAATACATCCAACTTATTTCAAACTAAATGCCTATGGCTTAACCTATACACATTGCTTAAAACTTTATTAATCTGCTTTTTTAACTAATGTTACTACACTTTTTAACCATGCCCAGTTGAGAACTAACCTAGAAGAGTCTGCCTTGTCTGCGATCCTTTCCAACTCCATGATTCCTGTTTAAAGTTCTGGGTGAGGTCAATTTACTGTTTTTGAAAAGAAGTTAAGGAAGATGCTACGCTTCAAGGAACTTTCAGCCAAAACTTCTCTCACTGGCTCACAGCACACTTGTGTTTAACAGCATCCCTCCAGTGAGAACACAGGACAGAGGCAGCAAAGACAGGATTAAGAAGGTAGGTCAGCTACCTAAAGTGTTCGTCTAGGGGTGATGAAAAAGAAAGAAAAGATACTTGGGCCGCATTTCGTTTCCACAAACATACAAACCAGGAAGCTGAACAGAAAAAATCACCTGAAAACAAATCATCCTTTTAAAAAGGAACTCTTTCTGCAAGCACAGTAGTCTGCAATCTCTAAGCATCTCCCTGTAGTAAAGAAGAGGCCATGAGCTAAACCAACCCCAAATAATTTTATTACACAAACAATTCTAAGACCAAGAACTTACATCATATTCTAAATAAACTCTCAATCATATTGCAAGCATAACTTTTACCATGCTGTTTCCACTCACTACCCTGAAACACAAAGTCTGTTAACAACATTTGATGTTAAGAACATACGGAAAATAAAACAAGCTTACCACTTCCAAGGACATATTTGCTCAAACACGCCCAGTGTTGCAGGGTTTTTTTTATTTAGGGGGAGGAAGAAAAATGTCACAGTGAGCAAAGTTCACGTGTTAACCTGGAGAGGATCCAAGCTCGGCACTAGAGCGGCAGCAGCTGCTCACACCTGTGCAGGCAGGAAGCTGCCCCCGCACCAGCTCCAAGGCTGAGGGGCTGCATGTCCCAAACTCGCTCAGAAAAGTGTCCAGCTCGCTCACCAAAATGTCCCCAGAGCCTGCTGGCAAACTTCTCTGCCTTAACTGATGAAAGCTACTGATTAATCTATCCACTGCTCCTCCCTCATCCGAGTTACTGCCTTGAGCTTATGATCAAACTGGTTTTACTACCATGTAAAGCTTATTACTCACAATACAGCTATTTACAAAACTAAGATATAGCAATAAATGAAATAAAACAAGGAACTTCAGTTCTTAAAAAAAACCTTCTCAGCTATGTAGGGACAAAGACCTTAAGAAAATAAGCAGAAGGATGAACACCAAATCATCACGTTCAGTTATCAACACAACAGGTGTCTGAAGAGTGAATAGAATTACTCAGAACAAATCAACAAAAATGAATCTTAGTCAATCTTGTCAAAATAAATGCAAAAAAAAGGAGTTAAGATTCATTGGGCCAGAGAAAGGAGGTTTGGGGGATTTCCTATAGGAGGGGAGGCCTGGACCCTTAATCTTTATATAATGTACTGGAACAGTACATTACTCTGAAAGTAAAGTCTAAAAGCAAACAGAAATAAAACCCAACCCAAAACCAAAAAGTCTTCCACATTCCACACACCTTAATATCTCCAAAAACCTCACACATTCCATCTAACAGCATTACTACACTTCTCTAAATCACACTGAAAACAAACAAATGTGTGTACATTTTTCACTGTGATGTATTTTAGAAAGGAAAAGCTGCTCTCAAAGAAAACAATAGGAGTCTGCTAGGTTCCATCGCTAATTCCTTTCAGGAATTTATGAAGCTGTTTATTTTAAATTGCCCATACAGGAAGAAGCAGAAAAATGGCAATAACAATGTCAGAAACAAGAACTCTAATTCAACCCCACTCGAAGAGGATATGCACACAGTTCAAACAGGAATTTCACACCAGGTTTTGTTAATAACACTGGAAATGTGAGCACTTCAAAATCCAGCTCTGCAATACAGGCAGAGCAGCTTTAAGAAGCTGCGGCACTCAAAATTGAATTTAAGGAAATTAGCTTCACAAGTAGGCAGTGCAATTGCTTGCACTTTTTTTTTTAACCTACTTGTATAAAACTGCACATTTACCACCATCTTCTGCTTTTAGGATTGCTTTGGACATCCTACACACTGAGTTCCCACCCAGCCTTTACAACTCCACCCCACGCAGGGGCACTGCACAGTAGTATCTGAGGATGTTTCAGAGCCTATATGGGGTTCCCCTCAGCTGAGTTTATCTGTTCTCTTTCTTTTAAAGCAAAATGAAGCAAGTAGAAGTCAGCACCAAGAACTGCACCTTTGGGACAGACCACCTCAGACTGCTCGTTAACCCATCAAGAGATGTGCTCACAGAAAATATCCCGGTCCCAGCTGGCACCAGGAACCAGACATCACCAAGCTCTGAGCACTCTCCAGGATCTCCCCATCAATATGCAAAACGCTTGGGTAGAAGCCAAAAATACCCAACCAAAAAGTTACCAGGTGATGTTATAAGGTACCAAGCATCAGCATTACATCAGTAAGTATCTACAGGAAGCTTCCATAAATTCCCTTCTCCATAGGAGTGTTTCAAAGTCACGTAGTGCTTAGCTCACCCACACTGTACAACAAATTAACCCAATTAAAAACAGTCTCAGCTTCCTCTGCTGCACTTCTGACAGCAAAAACCCAACTGCTACCACTACACGAAACAAACCTACTACCACAATTTAAAATCATTTTACAATGTTTAGAAGACTTGAGAAATAAAAGGAAGGCATAACCAAAAAGCTATTTCCTGCTTTAACAACCCAAAATGAACTTGACAGCACTTAGTCATACTTCAAACAGAAAAGATGCATTTGTCAAAGCACGAGAAGTGGCATAAAATGTCAGTAAATCCAATGTATGGGCAGAGCCCAGAAGGAGGGAACAGAAGGGGGACTGATCTGCTTTAGCTGTGAGGATATAGTCTGAATCTGGGGCATCCAACATATTCAGGCAGTATGCAGCAATAATCCTCCTGTCCAAATTCTGCTTGTCCTTCAAAAAGACAAGAAGCAGCCTTGTGCTGCCCAAAAGCCAAGGACAGTTTGCAGCTGGCACCAAGGCAACAAGCTCTTTTCCTGCCCTTACACAGGATGAAGAGGAGACAAACTAACAAAAGTAGCAAAAACAAACTAGCTGGAATTAGAAACTTCTTCCCAATTCTCTTTCAGTTGATGAAAATCAAAGGTTTTTCTTTCTTTTCAAAAAAAATAACTTATCTTTTCTAATAGCATCTAACATTTGAAAAGGAAAACGTGTTTATCTTCACAGAGTTTAATATGTCATATTTATTATGTTTTTAAATTTTACATATGAAGGCAAATCTAGTGGATAACACATGCACTTTCAGCTTCAAATTTTAATCTTTTCCAGAGCAGCATAAATTATAATTTACCATCCATAGTCTGCATGGAGAGGCTATATCCTGGCCTCAGCTCAATTCTTAACAAACTACTGTGCATATAATTGTCACCAAAAAGCCACCACAAATTTGACCACATAATGCATTCAGGCCAGATGCTCATTTAATGCATGAAATTATACTCAGGACAGTAAGATGATCCTTTCAGGAAGTAATAAATATTTAAGTACAGCCTCACAATTTTGCAATCAAACATGTAAAACTTGGTGCAAGCCTTAGTACTGTACATAGCAATTTGTGCTCTCTGGTCACGTTTCTGTCCTCTTTCAGACTTTTGTGCTCCTTCCCTTTCATGTGGGTCACAAAAAGTCAGCAATAGTCATCTCTTGTCAGCATCTTCACTGCTCTTACCACTCCCAATGATGGTGGTTGCTCTTGGTAAACAAATAAATGCATTCTCAAGGGACTTTCCTTGTTCAGGGGGCCAAAGTCCAGACCTGCTTGAGCTCATTTCCACCTCCCTCCAGCAGGTCACCCACACCTTGCAGGTGTTAACAGCACACCAGGAAGGAGCATTTGAGTTTAGCTGCTGAGGCTTGGTATTAGCAGCAGTTTGGTCATAGTAGCATCCCATAGATCCTGCAGCATGATCCAACAACCTACTACAGCAGCAAATGAGAATGGTTTGGGAGGAGGCACAAAAAAAAAACCCCACCAAAAAAAAAAAAAAAAACCCAAAAAAAAAAAAAAAAAAAAAAACCACCAAAATACTTTTCTGCAACAGCTTTCCCAGAAACAGTCTCTCAAATGATCACTACCTGTAAATTAACTTACAAAGAAACTATAATCAAATTGACCATGAAGAAAAAACACAACTTTTACCTCCCTAACAATTAATGCTTTCCCATGATCTCACGACTGCACAACAGCCTTCCAGGCCAAATATACCATCTTGAGGAAAAGCTCCCAAGACCAGCCTCATAACTGCACTCAGCTCCAGCACCAAGAAGGCAAGTTACCCCTGTTGTCATGAAACAAAAGTGATAATTTTCTTCTACACAACTTCCCTTCTCCAAACCCCTACGTCTTCTAGAAGACTGACTGTCCCCTGTAATTCAGGACATCCGACTATGCCATGCACATATGAACAGCTGGAAAGTTAAAAATACCTGCAGCTGAGATGCCAGGATGGAAATAATTTTAAACAAAGTTTGTAAAAGTCACAGCTGCAGAAGGGCAAGAAAACACCCTAGAAGTATGGTAATTAATATAGAAACATGTCACATCTGAGGATTTTTGCTCTTCAGCAGGACAAATTGATGACACACAAACCAGCAAAGATGCTGATGCTTTCTTCCTGCACAGCACTTGAGAGCTAATTAAGAACATCAGCACAATAATCATCAAAACACCACTTGAAGTTAAATTACTATTTATACGGGACTCAAAACCCAAAAATGACTTCAAACTAAACTACCAACAACTTGAAAATGTTAGACAAGTGAAAAGCGTTCATACAAACTTTCCCTTGGTAGAAGACCCTCTCTGAGAACAACTGAATTGTTCCTGTCAGTTTTAAAAGGAAAATCCTAAAACTCCTCATAGTAAATCAGAAAAGAGTAATTTTGCTTTTTCAATTTTTCTGAAAGTTTGTCAAATTTAAAATAAGCAAGTGTAAAGAAGTGTTTATAGCACTGGACCAATTTCCCCTTAGGTTTTGTGACATGAAAGTATCACAGTAAGTCACACTGGGATAGTTCTGGTTTGCAAAGTATTAACTTTACTTCAAAAGGGGCTGGAATATCTACATTCACTTGGACTATATGGAAGTGTTACACCAAGGAGTTTGAAGAGTCACTAAAAAAGCAGTGCCAGCAGCAGAGTCCAGGTAAAGCAAAATTGCCCCTTCAAATAAAGCAGCTTGATCCAGGCTGAAGAACCTACATCAGCACAGCCTGAGGAGGCAGCTTTTCATTATAGATGAGCTGACTGAGCTGTGACCCCACTTTCCCAACTCTCTCATGACTGGATGTCTTCTGTAGGGGTAGGTTTAAGGGTTTTTTATATTCCTGGCTTTTTAATCAGTTCATCCCAGTAAAGCAGGTAACCATAGCTAGAGACAACTTAGCGCACTGCAGAAGTCAGAGTGACTCAGAGCACATAATGTAAGAAATGTTAGTGTAAGAACAGACAGCATAACTTAAATTAAAAAAAATCTTCAAAAGTATATTAAAAAAAATGTCAGCACCTTGAATGTGTTCCCAATTAAAAAAAAAATACATCCTGTCACAAATACAACTGTTGTGAATTCCAGCTATTTCAGTAACAATGACCCAGCCACACCATCACAGTAAAATCAAGGCAATGCAGAAAACTCACCTTCACAAAGTTGTCAGGGAACATGCCCCTTCTGCCATTTAACTCCCCTTCCAACCATCCTTCTTCTTCCAGTTTTTTCACATTTCTGATGATTTCCCCGACTCGGATTGTTAACTCATCATCATGCACTGCATCATAGTCATATTCCACAATATAGTCCACTATAAAGGAAAAAAAAAATGCACAATGAATACAACCCAGACTGGGAAATGCAATTTGAAAGCCATGCATGCTCAAAAGGCAAACCTAACAATGACTGCTAATAACAGGCATTTCCCTCACAGCAGTGCTCACCTGTGAACTGTGACATTCCCATGTATTTTTGAGAGGGAGAAACAATTGGATAGTCTCCTATTAGAATAAAGTAAATTTAGGAATATGATACCAGGTAATATTTTGGTGGTGGTGGGTAGGTTTTTGTTCATGTCTGGTGGAAGGAATTGCTGGCAATGTTTGTTTTTTTTTCTCCCCCAAGTTCCAGCTGAAGATTTACCAGTTATGAATCACTGCCCACAGGGCAAGTGCTTCTTACTCAGTGCCCATTTGGGGCCAAGGATCAGACACTGTGTGTATGGTACATACTTGAAATGCTTTGCTAATTCTCATACTTGAACCTGTTACTGTGTTTGCAAAAAACTAATTACCGCACACACAATTTCTGCAGGTTTTATTCAAGAAATTCAATACAACCAGAAGGTGTGTGATTGACAATATCATACAACTTAAATTGCAAATATGTAAAATTCACCTTCCCTCAGAGTCATTTTGTTGGTATGAAGTAGAATAAGCAAGTGAGCTTTACTTTTGATACAATTAAGTTTACTCAGAGGAGCACAGCAGTGTATTCACACACTTGTCCATCTGTTGCACAAGATCCATGACAGTCAGTCACTGACAGCTTAACACTTGTTTGGCAATAAAGACCCATTTGTTCATCAAGAATTCTGTTCATGCCTGAAATTTCCACAAACCTGCAGCAATCAAATAATCATCCCTCTCACTCAAATTCAGTCAAATATCCAGGCACTGCCAAATGTTAAAACACTGTCCTCACTTAAACCTCCCTCTCCTCTGAAGATCTCAAACGCACAAGAGCACAAGGTTAAAAGATAGAAATCCTGAATGGTTGTAGAAACTTTTTTCCCAGGTTAATCTATTTTATCAGTGTGTAATAATACACAACAATTAATTGAAAAAACGAAGGAATCAAATGGGAAGAAGCATTATTTCCTTGTTATTGAAATTAGAGCTGCATTAAACCAATGTGTAATTCAGATCAGTGGGCAGTTTTAATCACAATGAATACAGTGCAGCTGCAGTGATTGCAATTAAGCCTTTATCCCTCTGTTTCCTATGGATGAAGCCAGAAAACCCTTAGCAAAAAACAGAACTACATGATGGTGCCATGAATGCAAGAGATGCCTGAATGATATGTCTGGCAAACTATCTTCTGAATGCACCCATTAACAAAGGAACCAGTAGACATAAACATGAAGACATCATTTTGCTTTCTTCCTCTAACACAAAAATAATTTTCTACCTTATGAACAGAAGTCATCACCAGAGTAACCTGCCTATGATACACACCTGGAACTTCTAGCACACATCTTTTGTACTGTAGACATTCATTTATGTCAAATGTACTCTCTAAGCTTGTTNTAGTTCTGTCTTGCTTCAGCACAGAATTGTCTCTTGAGAGTGGCTGATGTAAAATTGCCAAACATTCGGAAAATTCTGGCAGTCACAAATCGTAAAGACAACAGCCATTCATCACCTAAGAGTCTGGAAATGAAAACACCACCTTCCAACCAACTCAACCCAGCCATTCTGGAAACCTATAAATGTAGAAATATGTAAGAAATATCCATGTCCCATGTTTCTCTCATGATACACTGTTTTGAAGCACATTAGCAGGTAGCATATTTCAATATGCACACTACAGGACAGCTTTACAAAGCTAAACATGGAAAATGGATCACAACAGAGTGTCAGTCACGGCAAATGCTCACAGCAGTGACTTGAGCTGCCAAACACCTGGTCCTTTTTCCAAAGCAGCAATAGATAATCACATCCACAGTGTCAACATGAACCAATTCTATTGAAAGCTTATTTATTCCCTTGGGAGAATGTTTCTGTATTTTTGTTTAAAATACACAGCACATTCATTTGGTCACCTTTCCAGACTAAAAAACATCAACTTGGTCATGCCAACAACAAATACAGAACCTGAAGAACCTCCCAGTCATCATCCACATGTCTTTATGTTCCAAAGACAAATAGCATTAAACAGGCATCAGCTTCTTACACTTGAAATTTATATGCTGAATTTCCTCTTGTATTTGTCAGTGACACCCAAAGCCACTCTTACTCTCANATTCTTTTCATATGATGGCAGAGGAACAACAAGGAGCTACACATCCCATGTCTTGCTACTATGTGGTCCTAAAGCAGAACACTTAGAAGTTTTGCTTTTCAATACTACCAAGTATTGTACTAGTTGAATCATCCAGGTGATGGGCAAGAAACCTCTGTACTGCCAAAACAGTCCAGATTAAATACTTAACTGAAACATCCTAAAGTATAATATTTACCCAAGTAGAAACAGTCCAGCAATGACAGAAAATGTTTTTAAGGAA
>VZUA01016058.1:29013-58582 GCA_013401035.1 Horornis vulcanius
GTGTGGAAAAGACCAAGCTGTGCCCAATGAGAACACAAAAGGCAGTGGGACAAAAGGAAACCAAACAAATGTCACTTAAACATATATAAACACACTCTGTCATTCAGCCATGACAGCTTTCCAACACACGTAGGGAACCTTCCAGATGGTGTTTTTTGAAGGTTCTGACCCATTTTCAGGGGCAACTGACTGATTAAAATCAACAGAGCTACAAAAAAAAATTTGACTGGATGTCTTCGGAGGAAGATGGCTGTGTGGGAGGAGTCTGCTCAGCTCTTGCTTTTTAGTGAGATGACAAATTCACTACAAAAACAATAATGAAACAATTAGATTGGACATTATGAAGAAATTCTTCACAAAAGAGAGATCAGATATTGGAATGGACAATCCAGGGATGTGTTAAAGGGAAGACTGGACGTAGCACTTAATGCCGTGGTCTGGTTGACATGATGGTGTTTGGTCACAGGTTGGCTTCCATGATCTCAGAGGTCTTTTCCAACCTGACTGATTCTGTGATAAAACAGATCAAACACATCAAAGCCAGTCAGCAGCTACAGACTACCTTACTCCCTACAGCACAAAGTGTCCTACCTAACACCTCTGACAAAATAGACCCCACTGTCAGCCAAGACAGCAACACTGCCTGCACCAGGCATTCAGCCACTGCTGGGACAGCTGGACTCCCCACTTCTCCAAACGTTACACAACCAGCTCTTCTGCCAACCACATCCCAGGGCCAAGGCAGAGGCCGAGTCTCTCAACAAGCATGGCCACATTATACCAATATTCTCTGACTGTAAAAAAAGGATGCCTTCAGCTACTCAGACTCTTTCCAAAGTTGCCTGTTGGGGATAACTAAGGCCCTCTGGTAACCCTACAACAGAAACCAAAACATAACTCAAGGAAGAGTGGAAAATATATCGAAATTCTAGGATGCTTGTGTCTTCAACAGAAATAAACACTTACCCAGCAAATAGCACAATTTCACATTCTTGGTACTTTGTTTAGGGTATTACAATACTGTCAGAACCCAGTGACCTTTCTGTAGCAGCCAAAAAAAGACAAACCAGATTTAAAATAAATCCCATGAAAAACAGACTTTAAAAGCTTCTACGTTTTTTTAAAAAGAGGGGAGAGGGATTCATTAGATAACTGAAATCCTTGCATATACCGGGAAGCCTTGCTGAAACTTGCTGCAGGCCTGGAGGGACAGAGTCCAACATGAAGCAGCAAGAATTGCTGCAGTGTTCCATAAAGGTTTTTTCAGGCAGGTTTCAGGCCAGTTTAAAGTCATTTAGTGTAACAACAACCATGGAAAGTCGTGTGACCTCCAGAAGTACCTTGCCAGCAGAACTGCAGTTACATTAGAAACTGAGCTTTTGCTTTTCCAATTTATCACAACAGACAATTGCTAGATGCCTAAAACAAACTTCATCAGTACTGTTATTTCCACTTACACACTTATCACGTAAAATTTCCAAAGTTTAGTCTCCTATAAAACAAAGCCTAACAATTTTGTTATTATGTATGAACAGAGTTACAAAGGTATTTCATTTTATAGCGGACCAAGTTTACACTAGAGACAAAAGACCACAGAGGACATAATATTACCCCTTTAACTACCACAGTTTTCTTCACAACTATTTCAAAATCAGGTGCTGAACTTAAGGAGATTGATCCTTCCAACTGTTTTCCCACAAAAATGTTTCTACCATTTATGAGCTATAGGAATTCCAGCAGGTTTAATACTAATAATACATATATAATATATGTTCAGCCACTTAAGACAGACCTTAACACTGAAAAAGTAGCTCAGGTCTTTAAATGCTGAACACTGAAAGCAACTCCGTAAGTGTTAAACATAAGTAGTGGTTATAAGAATGTTTTCTTTCCACTTCAATACCATATAATTTCCTGTCACCCTGACCTGAGTCACTGATGACAGCCCAGATGCTTAAATAGAAAGGCCTGACAGACTTCCAACTGCCCTTAAAATTCTACTTCCTGCTCCCAAAACTGTGAGTTTTGTCTACAAAGTTCTCCTGTAAAGACACACGCAAAAGGGCGAGCACCAGGGTTTGGGAATCAAAGACAAATCCCTCCTGGCCAAAAGCTCCCACCTCCCTGCAGCCAGGCTTCCTCCAGGCTCTGCATCTACTTCACACTCCCGTTTACAAACAATCAGAATAACCAGTGCCCCAGAGATCCAAGTATTCCTTTGGGGTACAGATGTAGGTTTGCTCTTCATCAATCTGAGTAGGGGAGAACCTCTCATTTCCCACTATCAGGGAAACCACTCTGAGCACTGGTCTCATGCAGAAGTCCTTCCCTTCCTTTCACACCCCAATAACCATCCAACTGAGAAGCAGCAGAGGGACTGAACCTTGAACAGATGGAAACATTCAGTATTTCCTACTCCCTTCTCATGGTGCCCAACAAAGCTACATCACCAACAGAGAGTAGGAAACCCAAGGAGCTGTATTTCCAAGACATCTTAACCTGAGGATGTTGTGATCCCATGCTTTCTTCTGTGTGAATTCACCAGTCCCTTCCCCCTGCCCTCTGCTTAAATCAGTAGTTATTTTTTATAATACTGGTGAATCTGATAAAGAAAATAGCCCAAGAGAAAGCTTATAGTGACAACTTTCTGCAAGTTCATCTCCTTAAGATGTCTCACTGCAGGGTCAGACACAGGACTGCTTCAAACCCACTTTAGATCAACCTCTACATCTCTGTTACAGCCCAGATTAGGAGCACGTGGCTCAGTGAAGCTCCAAACCACCCTCATTTGTGGTTCATTTGAGTGTGGAACAGTCTCACAAAGTTATCTGGAATTTTCACTGAAACTAAACCTAGGAACCCACTTAATGCATATTAATTTTAACAGGCATTATGTCCATGGGACAAGACTAAAACTACAATGATATAAAATTTACAAAACTTGAAACCTGAATGTGGTCCCTCACACAAACAATTTCCCCCTACAGATCCAGTCATCTTGCCCCTCACCACTTGCTGCTTTGCTCAAAGCCAATATGTGCCATGAAACCACATCCTAACATAGCACATTATTGATACAAGGCCGCTGGATTCCTGTCAACTCTGATGGTAAGGATGCCCTTCCATGCTATTAAGAAACAGAACTAGCTAATTAGCTAATGGAGACCATACAGTCCACACATATTTAACAGTACAGTCACTAGTTTTGAGCCACACCACACATAAGAACAGACATTTCACTCAGCTGAGCCATGCAGAGCCATCACATTCATGTTCCACGTGGAGGACTTGCAAACAGTTGCATCACAAGGGCTACTGCAAGCGTTAAACATCACCAATGAGAGGTTTCACCTTCACAGTAGCTCAGAAGGTCGGGTGCCTCCTGTACAGCCCCTGCAGTAGCAGTGACACATGGCAGAGCCATTTCTACCTGTGCCTCCTCCCAAGGGAGCCACACCAGTCGTGCCAGCTCCAGTCCAGCCAAACAGCTCTGTACCAAAGCAGTCACTCCTGCTCTAAAGCCTTGATCCTGTGTGCCAGCAAAGCAAACTCTGCTGCCACAAGGAAGGGATGTGGCAGAGGAAGTTCTCTGCAGTTTAGGATAATGCTGACCTCATTTATTCAAATATTGGCTTATGGTCTTATATTAAGAAAAATGCCCAGAAACATGAGAATTCTTTCATTAGTTTATAATAATACCAAACAGTGCCAATGAAATAGAAAGATTTTCATGCCATTCCATGTACATTTTCTTTTAAGCATAAACAATTAATTCCAAATTTGCTGTAAGCCGATTATTCCAGTCATGGATTATTTTAAAGACAGAGAATCTAAATCGTACAATTTATTAGTTCAGGTTGCTGGGCAAACAAACAATCCTTTCAAGCACTAAAGATGCCTCCAATACATACAAACACACAGTGTTGGACCCAAGCTGATTCTACATAAAACCAGCTCAGCTGTGTCCACCCAGCCTCTGGAAGCACCACAAACACCCTGCTGTCACCCAGTGGGGACTCAGTTTGAATGTCAACAGGATTTACTCTTGAAAGCAACTTCACATTGAAGTGAGTACGAGCCTTCACTCTCTCTTGAACACACCCCATCTCAGAAGGTTCAGCAGGTTCAAAGCCACATTAGATGAGTTAGGGCAATCAGACACTGCTGCAGTCAGGCTAAATCCCCAACAAGCCCCTTTCCACTTCCTCAGCACATGGGCTGACCAGTCAGAGCACCATCCCCCATCTGAACCAACATCAAATACATCACAGAATATGCTGAGTCATAAGGGACCCACAAGGATCATTGAGTCCAGCTCCTGGCCCTGCACAGGACCATCCCCAAGATGCACCATGCACCCGAGAGCGATGTCCAAATGCTTCTTGAACGCTGTCAGGCTGGTGCTGTGACCACTTCCTTGGGGAGCCTGTTCCAGTGCACAGCCACCCTCTGGGTGAAGAAGTTTTTTCTAATATCCAACCTTAAACTCCTCTGACACTACTTCAGGCCATCCTGGTTGCCACAGAGCAGAGATCCATATCTGCCCTACCTGTTCACCTCATGAGGAAACTGTAGACCACAATGAGGTCTCTCCTCTTCTTTCTCCAGGCTGAACAGGCCAGATGACCTCATATAGATTTCCTCTCCAGAGCCTTCACCATCTTGGTTGCCCTCATTTGGATACCCTCCAATAGTTTAGTATGTTTTTTACACTGTGGTGTCCACAACTGCACAATATTCAAAGTGAGGCCACCCCAGCACAGAGCAGAGCAGGACAATCCCCTCCCTCGTCTGGCTGGCGATGCTGTGCCTGATGCACCCACCCCAGGACAAAGCACTGTGCCTGGGCAACTCAGTGTTTCAGCTGCAGCTGCCATTCCTCTATCAGATGTTTAAAAGCCTCAAGAATTTAAATACCAGAGTCTTCTCAAAAAATCATTGCACAGTTATCAAGAAAATATATCACTCTTCTGGAATAATTTCTCTTAACTATCTCAAGTCACTACCAAAAAGCTGTTGGATATGTGATGGTTTATAAGATCTGTTAAAAACTTAGTAAGTACTCTCCAGTGCTTACACTGAGGGTTTTTAAACTGCTATAAAGATAGCTTTCAGGAAAAAAAGAATGAAGTCAGAATAAACACACACCATGGAGAAAACCAGCAACAACAAGCAAACCAAAAAATGGCAACAGAGCAACTTAGAAACTCTCACAATATCCAGTATCTCATGTAAGTCTTTGCTTCCCCACACCTGAGCACCAACAGCCCAGCTACTGTCACCTTCCCACGCTGATTAAGTACTATGAGCTTAAAGGGAAAAAAGCTACCATTGCAAGAGAGCAAAGGTAGTTCTGTTATTTTCCTGAAGTATGGGGTCTCACCACATTTTCTACTTTCTAATGATAACAGGTACCTTATTGCATCCTTTCACTTTTTCCCAAGGTCTGTGGTGACAGGACTGGGGGCACTGGTTTTAAACTGACAGAGGGGAAATTTAGATTAGACCTCAGGAAGGAACTCCTGCTGCTGAGGCTGGTTAGACAGCACCTGGGGCTGGCTGGGGATTGCACTGTCTGAGAGTTTGTGATTCAGATCTCAGTGGTACAGCAGTGAGAAGGTATTTTTAGGAGAAGTGTTTGGAGTTGAAACTAATTTCAGTTTGCCCAACTTCTGCAGAATTTCCTGCCAGCTGTAAAGGTAAAATCAAAAGTGTAAGTAAGAAACTTCAGTGAGAGATATGAGAGAGAGATCTTGTGGATTGTAAGAAATCTGTGAAAGTTACAGGATGTCTCTGAAAAAGAACATGCTAGTGACAGGGATTTGTTAATTTATTTCTATGATCTATAACCAAAAATATCATAAAATATTTTTGTGCCTGAATCACAGGATAGCTTGGATTGGAAGGGACCTTTAGAGACCATCCATGGGCAGGGACACCTTCCACTAGACCTGGTTACTCCAAGCCCCATCCAACCTGGACTTGTACACTTATACGGATAAAACATCTGCAGCTTTTCTGAGCAGCCTGAGCCAGTGTCTCAAGTCAACTTCAATAAACAATGCAACTTGAACAAAGTTTCTTTTTCCTTTTTTTTTTCTGCCCACCCTGCAGTATCTGCTATTTTTCCTTACTTCTTTTGTAACTTGCTCTGTGCTGCATCACCCAGTTCTAGCACAAATATTTTCTGCTTAAAGCAACAATTCCTCTACATCCATAGTTTGCCTAAAAAAAGGGAAAATAAAAACAAAAATAGCAGCCTTGAGACAGTCTAAAGCCAGGAGACTTGGTTCTGTCAGCACAGAACTCGTCCATCTGGAAGCCACCCCGAATCCGCCTGGCATTTTTAGATTGGGTAAGGCAATGGTGCATTCTCCAAGATATGACTCACCAAGCATTTTTAATAAAAAGTTTGTGTTGAATTTTACAGTCCAGTAAGAATGCCTGAAATAATTAGGAAAATGAACAGTCGAAAACAGTTTAAAATGTAGGCTTTTCCTCCCAAATCATTTCAACTAATGAGAAACTCGTTGCATTCTAACAGCACCCACCTCAAACGTCAGTTTCTAATGCTGGCTTGGATGCAATTAGCAAGAGACTTTGAGAAGGAAACTGAACACTATAGCAAAAACCCTGCCCAGCAGCCTGGCCTGAAAGACACAAACCACATCTGCCTCATTTTCCTACTGCAGGCTCCTGTAATTTTCTGGAGTGCATTATAGCGCTTAACACTGTATAAGATAAAACACAATTGAAAATTGACTGTTTCTCAATTTTCACTTACCTAAAGCAAATTGTCTTCACACACACCCTCATAATTTTACAACTGTGTGCTGTAGATGATAAGTCACCATTGCCAACCAGATGGGAAGAAAAATGTTTTAGGGATACCTCACTGCAGATTTACCAACTCAACAAGAAGTACCCTGTCATGTCTCCTCCAACATTACCAGAAATACTTGTCTTAAAGTCAGTCATAAATTTGATAAACGTTACAATTGTGGATTTAATTTACCCCCTCACTTCTATGAGCAGCATTGCTGGGCTCTTCCGTTTACAGCACGAGACATGAAATGGGAAGTATTAGAATAAAACCTCAACCACCTCCAGGTATTTAATACCTTATAAGGACAGAGGAGGTCAAAACGTTTTGCCTGGGAGATGACAGAAGCAGAAAGTGATGGTTTGTGCTACTTGCTATTTCCCTCAGTCTGAGCAGAGCTCAGAGCAAGAAACCAGCCTGGAAATGAGAGGTGACACCTGCAGAAAGGCAGCAAGTGTCACCATAAACACAAATGAAAAAATGCCAGTAATTCACATTGCAGTGAAAACCAGGGATCTTTGAGGGCACAGGGGAATGTATTTAAAAAAAAAAAACACACCACATTTTCTGAAGCCATGACTCAGACATTGTTCCATATATAGATTTATGCCTCTTCCTCTGTTCCTTCCCTTAAGTTAATTTTATAACATCTATTTGGCAAAACATTCAAGGTGAGTCACAAAACACTGAATTACAAATTCTGCTAAAACAAAGCCATGCCAAAAAGCACTGAAGAACAAAAGAATCATACCTCATTTATATTTAGTTCAAATCCAAAGCAACAAATAAGCAGTGAAAGTACCTTGAGGTCAACACCATATTTATAAGTGTTCCCTTAAAGCCTTCACTAGATAATTAGCTCACAAAAATAAGCTTGAAGCTGAAGAGTCTGTTGCTTATCTGAGAACTCTTTTTACAAAGTCATTCCCCTGAAAAATAAAAAATTGTATTTGAAGTTTCCTTTCTTCTATCAGGACTCCACACTAGTACAAAAGCTTCAGCTCCTCCTGCAGATTTTTTTTCAGGATTCTTCTAGCCAAAGAGGACATTATGATCATAGCCTCAGGTTATGAATTCAAGAGTTATGAAAACAAGAAAATCTCTGAAAGCCTTTTGGGTTTAAATGAAAACTCCTTTTACGCTCCAAAGAAATGCAGAAATGCTTTGATAGACAGCCACAATTTGGCACATCTCTAATTCTGAATGACAATTAGTACTTGAGCAAACATGGCAAGAATCTGGCTTTGAAATAAATTTACAGGAACTTAAAAGCATTATTCAGAGCATGCACAAAGTGTTCCCTTCATCTGTAAAAACAGACATGATGCAAGAGTCTGAATGGTCCCAGATTGGAATCTTGCAAAAACCACAAAATATGCTTAGCATTACAACAGGAACAAGTGTTTGTATCCGACTCCACACTGTCAGGGTATACTAACTGTGGCATAAAGTTCATTTACTTTTTAGTGTGAGCATTTTAGTCAAGACAATAACCTGAATTTCTGGGGAAAAACACAGAAAGAAATCCTTATGAAATGGATTTCTACAAAAGCTAGTCAAAACAGCAAAGACTCAAGGGCACCCTACAATCTCAGACAGTTTTAAAGGAGGCAAAATTGTTCCATTAGGTAAATTATGTTCTAAAAGTTCAGACATCAAGTCCTTCAAATATCTATTGCCACATGTATTTAGAAGGATTAAAGTAATTCTTATCAAGATCCTGATTTCAACCTGTATGGTTTGCAATGCTTCCAATCACAGGAAAATAGGGTTTGAAAGAATCTCTGGAGGTCACTTATTCCAAACTGGTCAGAGCAAGGTAATCTCAAAATCAAATGAGGTTGCTCAAAGCTTTGTCCAGGTAAATTTTAGAAGTCTTGAAAGGATGGAGATAAAACAGACATCCCAAGCACCTTTTCTGATACTGAATTCTCATAATAATTTTTCCACATTATATTCAGTAGGAGTTACGACTTTCCTAACTTGCAGGCATTGGTTGGGTCACAATTTTTCACTGTGCCTCCAAGGAGAGCAGGTTGTTCTCCTCTCCAGGCTACACCTACTTCTTGCACATCATACACACCAGCCTCCCAGCCACCCTCAACTGTCCAGTTCAGTGGTATTCTCGCTGCACTTGAGGGGAGGGAGGAGCAAAACTGGACACAGTATTTTAGAGACAGTCCTCAGAGTGCCAGGGAGGAGGGAACAATCACTTCCCATGACCTGCTGGCTACTATCCTGGCCTTGCCCCCTGGTAGACAGTAAGGTAGTTCATTGCTACTGAAGCACATCAAACTGCCCCCACCCCATTCACTGCGGACTTTTTTAGGTACCTGGTCATAATCTTGAGCATTGGAAGAAATCAGCATTATGTGAGCATCCCTACCTGCCTTCCTCCTGCTTCACTCCCAATAATTCTTCCCCTGTACACTCATTTGGCTGCAACACACCAAAAGAGCAGTATCTCTAAAATAAGAACTGTACATTTTTTATTTTTAGGGGTTTTTTTGCAGAGTCAGCACTGAAGCACTCAAATCTCAGTCCTTCCCAAGGAAAAGACTTCAGGACTGCCCCAACACTTGCCCTTCTAACCTGATGATTGGCTGATCACCAAATATGCAGCTTGGAAGCAGCTACAGCATGTGCTGTGTCTTGTAGAGCTAATTGATAGTAACACCACAATTGGTATTTGAAGAATTTGTAAAGGGATCAGAGGCCTTACAGGAGTTTATGAAAAGCAGTCTGGGGCAAGGGATGGCAATTGCTGCCATCAGGAGACAAAGCACCCGAGGCAAGTTCACAGAAACCCTCACCTCTGCTGTTCTAACACAGTCACTTGAAGGAGTAGTTTGGATTTCAGAAACACAAAGGAAATACTGTTGATTGCTCACACATATTTACAACTAGAAGGATAATCCTGCAGACCCAGCTACATACACATAAAAAAAGCTAAATCAAGAGAGAAGAGTTAGCAGTACAACCTCAGCCTTTTCAAATACCAAGGTCAGGATTTACCACTTCAGTCGCTGCTCAGAACTGAAAAACCAGGATACAGCAGTGAACAGCAGGATCCAGCAACTCTGTGTTCATGGGAAATCAGTACAGTCCCCTTGCTGCATGGAGATGGCAGGCTGTGTCTTATTCTACTGACAGCACATCTCCAGTTTCATAAACAGCTTTATTTCATCTGCTGTTCATCCAGCCTGAGGCTGTAACTGGTTATTTACCAGGGCAGGTTTTCTCCTACAACCTACATATTAGAAGCTATTTATATTACAATCCAAATATGTGCCTTATAGCTCTGTCAGTAAGGACGAAGCACTAAGACCGAAAGAGCAAACGAGCAAACTCTTCCCACAAAATAAGCATCTAGTAAGGTGATGAGCACATGAAAACAAGAGGAAGCAATTTTATACTCTCTTAATTGTTCTTTTACTTGACAATCCCACTCTGTTAATTTATATATACAGCCCTATAGCACACAATGATTTAAGAAATGCCTTCAAGCTCTCCTCAAGCTGCAAAGGGTTTCCAATTCCTCTACTTCCATGCACCATATCCTTATTCAGATACTGGAAGGCTGTAAAAGCAAACCCTGTTATACTTAGGCTTCTTAAAATGTGAACATGTGAATGTAATGGCCTTTAGTATAATCTTCCACTTCACAGACACTCTCCTTCACTGTGCTGAAGGATGAGCTGTATTTTCAGTAACCTGCAGGTCAGGCAAAGGAAGCCTTGTATTTGATTTTCAAGA
Source organism: Horornis vulcanius (assembly GCA_013401035.1). Lineage (NCBI taxonomy): Eukaryota > Metazoa > Chordata > Aves > Passeriformes > Scotocercidae > Horornis > Horornis vulcanius. The sequence goes on from VZUA01016058.1 coordinate 39,593, forward strand.
GCAAAACAGCACAGTTCATGATACTTTATCCTTAATTAAAAGGCTACATTCTGCTGTTTGCACTTTTCAAGAAAATCTGCTGCCTCCTTATCTACTATACCCACAAGAGCATGGGATTAACATATTTGCTTTTATCCTCATGGCTTCAAAGGCCTTGCGCACCTCAGCACTTCCACTGCCTCACTTGCAGTACATCATTCCACCTGGCCTCAGAACAGCACCAACTCAGCTGAACACAGCAAGAAGTGTTGTTTGGGACACTGAGGTTTCAAACAAACAGCCCACGGCCCACCCTGCAGACACTCATGAAACTTGTAAATCCTGCTAATTTTGTCAAGTCTTGTACCAAAATAACTTAAAAAAAGAATATTCTTCACTTAACCGCTTCGGAAAGGGAAACAGACGGGCTCTGCTTTTCAGGAACAACTGCTTTAGTCACTTACAGAGACCAGAGCTTTACAGTGACTCCAATCTGAGGCTAAAGGAGTCATCCTGCATGGTCTCTCCCTACTCATTCTCATTTCACCACCTCTTTCCCTGTGCTGGTCTCACAGTTGTGCTGCTCCAGGGTGTGTCAGTCTAGTTTGCTGCCAAATCAGCCAGCTGGTTCTCTTCCAGCTGGATTCAACACTGGCCAATGTCTTTAACTAGATCATTGTGCGGACACATGACCGCTAAACCGGCCAAAAGGGGAGATTAAAGAACACACTGATATCTGCATTATCCAGGGATTGACCATACCAAGAAATGATGGATCTAGCATTCTCCTGGCAGTTTGTTCCAGCAATTAATAACTTCCCTGACAAACATTTAGATGTTAAAATGAGTGCAAATAGCAATGTGATTTACCTCAAGTTTTAGGCAGGCTAATTCTACTTAATCTTGTCTTTACTGGTTTATGATAGTGCCAAATAAGCCAAACTCCATAAAAGCATTTAAGTGATAGGAACATTGCAAGTCGAGCCCAACTGCAGAAAATCAGGATACAGAAGAACAGATGCATATTTTTTACATATTGTGCTCAGTCCTCTTCTCAAGAATTACACATTACTGAGAACAACCAAAACCAACACCTACAGAAATTTATCTCAGTAAAAGGTTCTAACTGTTTAGAAACTATTTGCTCTTTAAAGGTATTACTAAATCAATAACAAAATTGCAAATTAAAGGTACAGTTTAAAAGGAACATTTGGGTGACTTAAAATGGATTGGGAGGGATTTAAAAAAACCCTTTAAAGATACAGAAAAAGAAGGCTGTGAAATAACCGGTTTGGTGGTTTGTGAACACTTAGGGAGAGCAATTATTATAGAAACTCAGAAGAAATTTATGAAAGTTTAGCATGGACCTAGTGCAAAGTAAGTGTAGGTTAAAATGGAAAAGGAGAAACACTCTACATTCCCTGAATCCTGAAATTCACTCCCATCCACTCTCTTGCCCAGGAGGTAAGGACTGCAGCCAGAGTGAGGCCATCCAGCTTGCTGATGTGAGTGCAAAGCTGGCACAGGAGTTTCTCCTCACCAGCCAGCTCATCAGCTTGCAGCAGGGCTCAGCCACTGGAGCCAGGGCAAGCCAGATACAGGCACTGCACAGCTCAGGCCCCTTCCAGCAGCATTCTGGAGTTATCTCTGAAGCACAGCCTGGAACAGCACCCACAGCGTGACTCTGGGACAAGAGAGATTATATGTAAAGTAGCCTTAAAACAAATCTGTTCGTAGCTCAAGTTCAGAGTTAAGAGATGAGATTCTCCTTCACTGCATGAAACTAGCGGCTTTATTTCCTCAAGCAGCAAAGATGGAGACTCTTCTCCCTGAGTGAAAAGAAACAACTTGAAACATTGTGACAAGTTTGCTTTTGTATTTTTCCTGAAAAATGAAGAAACAGTGCAACTTGGGGAAATAAAAACACACTAAGAGGAATGAAGGTATACCTGGCACGTTACCAATAAAGCAACAATTGAATGGAAGAGTCAAAACTGGAGGACAAAAAATTTCTATCAGGGCCAAGTTGACAACTGGTGAAAGTGTGCTGCAGCTGATATCAGTGTCAGTAGCATCCTCCGCTGCCTCCTGCAGCCATGAGCTCAGTCTCAGCTTTTGAACAGGCAGCCTGGCTGAAAGCTGACTCAGGAAGACAGGGAACTTTCAGATTGTTTGGTTCATACAAGCAAGGGAAGAGGACAATGCTTATTAGTCAGTGGTAAGCAAAGGCTCAGACTTCAGTGCCAGCTTAAAAAGATCAAATTATACCCACAGTCAAAAACATTTGACAAAGGCTGACCACTTAGTAATTTTATCAAAGAGGCAGAAATTGATTACTTAAGTCTTCTTTAAATAGAAAGTCAGGCAGGTTTCCAGGAACTCTAGCAAAACTGCCTTGTTTAAAATTAAAGTAAAAATCATTAATAACTCCCATCCACAAATATTTATTCACAGCTGCTGCAGAAGCAAAAATAATGAGATTGCCTAGCACTGCTTAATTCCAAAACCATTTGCCTCTAATGACAAAAAGTATGTTTACAGTGATTTACTTACTGTTAAGAAACGTGTAATCTTAAGCCATTTAAATAATTTAAAGCAACACTTTATCTAGTTAAAACAATGAATGCAGTAACATTCATTTAGAGTTTCTGTAACAATAATGTCAAATTTAAACTCAATTTGCAATCACAAAGCTCTTCAGCACTAAGTGGAGAGCAACTGTAGCCCTCACCTGTAGCATCACACGGTCAGCACAGCACAAACTGCTGAAATTAAAGGAAAACGCTTCATTTTTTAAATGTTTCAAAACATTGTATTCTCACTTATTCTGCTGAAAGCAATCATGGCCTAATACAGATTTCACAGAATGTGGTGACTTAGAAGGGACCCACAAGGATCACTGAGCCCAACTCTTAAATAAATGACCCATACAGGGACTAAGCTCATACCCTTGGTGTTTTTCGCACGAGGCTCTGATGAGCTGAGCCAATCTCAGGGTCATGAGCATATTATAGGCAATAAATATTCCTTTAAGAAAAGTGAACTTAATATTCTAAATTACCTCATATTATACTCTACATTGATGTAACCCTGAAAGTGGAAAGATTCAACTCATTTGGCAGACAGACACATACTGTCATTTTTCCTTCAGTCTGATTTAGGGCTCTGGCAGTGCCAAGACTTAAATTTGTGTTCAAAAATATCTACAATCCATTTTTTACTTTGTTCAAGATTTCTGAAAAAGTATTTCATACTGATTGTATATGAAAAAAGTCAATCCTGCATAGAAGCAGTGAAGTAAAACACAATCCCACCCGAAAACTCTTGTTGGCATTAGTCAGAGAAAGCAAATAGCTGTGCTGGTGGAATGAAGTTTATGTTGGGAAACAGGAAATAATTTAGGGTAAAAGGACACTTATTAACATAGCAAGAGTTCACACCAGAAAGGAGGCAACTGGGAAGGCAGTTTTAGTGCTTCAGTCCTGCTGTTACCAGTTCACCAGGACAGCCATGGGTGATGTTTAAGCAGGATTGTGCTTCCACGACCACAGCACTGCGGAAATTTGTTTCTCACCAACCCACATCCAAAGTAAGGGACAGCAAATGCTCAGGCATCACCTCCACTGGACACTGGGCACATTTTAGACCATTAGCACACTCACAATTCAGAGTAGAAACAAAAAGCAACCTTACGGAAAAGTGTCAGCAAAGAAAAAACTGAGTGCAATTTAGCTACCTTCCAAAATACAGGATGCCACTTCAAAAAAGAATAAACAAATGCCCACTTTAAAAGGAGCAGGTTAGGTTAAAGGTTAAACTCCTGCCAAGGACCAGAGACACATTTTAAGTGCCCAAGTAGGGATCCCAGCTGATAGAAATTGCTACACCCCAGACCCACTAGCAACAAATTTCACCTGATTGACACACCACTTCTGTCAAGAGGATTTCAGTCACTTTAAGCATTTTCATTGCTGCTCTTTCCAAACAAATCATTTTTATCAAGCCAGGTTAAGGAACTACTGGACCAATAGTCATATGTGAGAGCATCTCCAGGGAAGCACAATGAATGGAAGATCAGAGCTGTGACAGCCAGAGCAGGACAGACCAGGCAGCCACCTCACTTAGCCCCACACAGCGCAGTGTGCCCAACCACACATTTCCTGTGTTTATGCAACAAAAACCCACCAAAATAAACCAACAAAAACCACAAGCACAGGCAGACAATGGAGAAAGCCAGTGAAGGTGGGGATAATTCAAGGGCAAGGTCCTACCTTGCTGAAACTGAAGCTCTTCAGAACTGTTAGAAAAACAAAACTGCAAAAAGAAACCAAGACAGCAAATGTAACTGCACCCCTACATGAAGTTAACTCTTAAATAACATAAAAAACTCATTTCAAAAAGAATGAGAACACGATCAATACTAAAATAACTATCCAGTAAAGGTGACCAGCATGTGGAATGACTGGCACATGATGAAAGTAGATGTAGAGAGGCTTCTCAGTATGAATCACCCACCACTTCTCAAAAATACCAAGAAAGGAGTCTGGCAGAACAAGGAGCAGTTTTAGGGAAAAAAAAAATCACTCACACTGAAAGGATGTATTTCCCCCACACATTCCCATATATATTAAACAGTGTCTCCCACTGTCACAGACAGTGGTGGTTGGCAAAAACCACAGGGGTTTTTGAGCCCTGGGATGGACAACCATGGACTTGAACTATCTATAAAAAAATGATCTGGTGAAACCACAAACACCTCTGAGAAAGTTCATAAATCACTAACTGCCAGACTAGGGTTTTTTATTAAAAGCAAAAAAAAAAGTAAAAAAAAAAAACAACTTTCCACTACAAACCTGCTTTCCATATCTTTTTCCTCCCTACCTGTCTCCACAGTCAAGACTCTCAGCACAGATCTTATATTCTTAGGAAAAAAAAAAAAAAAAACAAACACAAAAAACAAAAAAGGCAAGAGTTGAGGTGGCAGAATCTTTAGCACCCTTTGATGCGATTTCTGCTGTCTTGACCCAAAGTCAGGATCTATAAACTCTTCCCAGTTACTGTAATTTGGTTTCCCAGTAGCTTAGGCATGTAACTTCAGAGTCAATTTTACATCACCTTCCTTTATGGTTTTGTCTACAATAAAGGAAATGGTACTAAGAAACCACTTTGCTGACCACCTCAAGTACAGCTGGTCAACATCAGGCTCATCAAGAAGGGTTTAACAACTTGAACTTTTGACTGTCATTTTACTCTACAATAAAGTCTGACAGAAGCTCAACTGCACATCCCACCTTACATATTCCTTGGTAAAAATACCAGCAGCAGGACTCTTCATCTATCCTATCCCATTTGCTTGGGGGTGTATGGAGTAGATTTTTGGGTTTTGGTGGGGGAGGGTTATTTTGTGAGGGTTTTTTGTTTGCTTTTGAATTGAAGAACAAATCCTGAAGTAATGTTCTAACAGGTTCTTGGAATATTACTGGTGAATACTGAAACTGTCACTGTCTCCACGACAATATGTTAAAAGTATTAAGTCTGCTTCTAAAAACCACCCAGATTGTTTTTTGTTACCAACATGAAGTTAGCAAAAGGCTTCACACAAGTTTAATGTTCAGTGAACTTACTCTGTAGGCCAAATATATTTATACTAATTCTGCTGGCAATGAAGAGGTGTATCTGGCTTTTTAAAATATTCCAAAATTACAATTTTTTCTGAAGAACACACATAGCAAGTTCAAATATACTAACCATGGGAACCACAAATCCAAAGTCTTCACAAACTTTTGGAAATAAAAAAGATGGGGAAGATGCATATAGCTAAAAAGATAATGACAGACATTGAGTGGATTCCAGTATTCCACTGTGGCAATTTATCAGCTTCTGCTGGAATATTTCCTTCTTAGTTATAAAGCCATATGACAATTAGCTGGAAGCTAATCTCTCCAAGTTAATATCAACCCAAGACAGCAGAAGACAATTCAATCAAATGAAGTCTTTTCCACCTAAAACATCCAAACACATTTTTCCCTTTAATCTGTTAATCAAGCTGTTTCTAGAGTCATACACACAGGATTAATCTAGTGTGGAAGGCAGAGAATTATAATGACAGGACTCAAGGGTGTCACTGGACATTACCAATAATTTTACATGGTCTTGTGTGCATCACCTCTGCTCACATCCCCCTCCTCATCCTTCAGACACCTGAATGACATGTGCTCTTGAAACATTAATTTCCAGCTACCAGAAGAACGTGAAAGAACTTGTTTCCAAGGCATTCTGTACTTTTGCCCTTCCCCTTTTGGTTCCTCCAGAGTCATACTGGCTGTTCTTACTTCTCCATTAATTGCAAAAACCCTTGAGTTCATCAAAGATACTTCAACACTCCCCTCTACGCCACCTCTTAAACGTAACATCCCTTCCATAAGCTGAATAAAGGACAATTCTTATCAAGAGTCAGCTCTACCATGACACCAGAAATAAATAATCAATTAACCAGAAATAAAATAATCAATTAACCAGAAATAAAATAATCAATTAACGACTTCTCAGGGTAAACTGTGAGGGATCTACTAATTACAGTGAGTGCAGAGCAAGTTACAGTAACTTCTTTTTCCACTCTTAGTTCTAGTGATATTTTATTGCACATTCCTCATCCCTTTTGACCACAAGAAAGAAATACTTGGAAATCTGAATAAAGGACAACACCTTCAGAGAAAATCTGTTTAAAAGGCTCTGGGATTATTATACAATCCTTTCTAGAGCTTGGTCATCACCCTGGCAGGAACTGCTCTGTAACTGCACATACACACAAACTGTTATGGTAATAAATAACCCACACAACAGCAATAGTCAACACAGTGTGTGCACCCACTTGGTTCAGTCACATCTAGAACAGTAATAACATGCTCATTATGGTCATCAGAAGAGGATTTCCTTTAGAAAAGGAAACTTAAGGACAAAAATACATAAAACCATGTCACAGAATAATCATATACAATAATGAACTGGACTCAGCCCCTATACAGTATTCCTAACTATACTAATTGAGTATACTAAGGATTTCAGAAACCCAAACCTACCACATGCCAATCCTGAGGTATTTCTCATTTCATCATTACAGCCTGAGTTCAATATGTTTAATTAGCAAACTAAGCCTTTATGCTTCAGGAACTACCATCACATGCCCCTACAATGACCTGAGCAGACATTTCTCACTTGCAAATAAAACAATGCAGCCCAAAAAGAAACGAAGAACAAGTCTTACCAATTCTGAATAATCACAAAAAGCATCAAAAAGTGAGATGTTTGGTTTCTACCAGAATTTAAAACATTCATTTCATTTTATATTTTCAGATTTCATTTTAAATGTGCTTTGACCCCATAAGACAACTTCCAATGAGATGAACACACTGAAAACAGATCTTGATAATCAGCAGAACACCAGCCAGGAGGAACACGTCTCGCCTCACTAACTGCTCGTTTGATCTGCACACCGTGCACTTCTTCATTTTCATGCACAACGGGGAGGCAGAAAAGCTATCCAAAACCCAGGTATCCTTTCACTTCAAAAGCTTTACTCCCGTTCTGACGGAGCCTGTTTGCACACAGCAGCATAAGCACACAGGGCATTGAAGCCACTGCCACCCGCGCCCCTGCACACACCCTCCACGAGTACACCGGTGTTACACAGCACAGCAGAGCATGGTATCAGAGACAGACAAAATGATCCTCGCACCGTTTTGGACTCCAGTGAAGTCTCTGTAAAGGGGAAGCTGCTATAAGCAAAGAGGGCTCTCAAGAGTGGTGTCTAAATCACTCGTTCGTAATTCCCTATGCTGACGCTTACATTAAAAACCAGACCCATCACAACTGACTGTTTCCAGTGTGAACCTGAAACGGCACATCCTGAACACAGCAACACTCCCAGTGGTTCTACATTCGCTATCTTTAAAATACAGCGAGTGCTTCTCGCCTTGGTGGGGAAATGGGCGAAGGCGCAGCTCAAATTGACACTGAGTGGGAAAAAAAAAAAAAAAAAAAAAAAAAAAGAAAAGGCGAAAGGGCTCGATTTAACCATAAAAACTTTCATGCTTCACCAAGCCACTCCCTCCAAGCAGCACCGAGCATTGCTGTACACCTCGCTCTCCCCACCGAAACCCAAGGAACCCCTCGCGCCTCCTCCCAGGTCGGGCACCTCCGGAGCCCCGGGACCGGCCGGGCAGGACGGAGCGGCCCCGGCCTCTCCCAGGAGGGAGCGCTCACCGAGCACCTGCCGCACTCGCCGGCCCGGCAGCTCCTCCACCGGCCCCCGGGTATCGGCACCGCTCCCGCTCCAGGCACCTCGGGGGCTGCCCCGGGCCCCGCGGGTCCGCGCCCTCCCCTCAGACAAAGGGCGGCGAAGGCGCCCCCGAAGAAGCGGGAAGAGGGGGCCGGTCCCGCCGCCCTCCCCGCCGCGCTCACCCATGCTGCGCCCGCCCGCCCAGGCTCGGCGGAGCGGCTCTGGGTCCCGCCGACGCGCTCAAGCCGGGCACTGCGGCTCCATCCGCGGCGCTACGGGCGTGGAAGAGGCGGCTCCGAGCCNAGCCGAGCTCGGGTACCGGCGGCTCCGCCCCGCCCACGGCGGGGGGCGCCAAGTCCCGCGAGAGCAGCGCGCCGCCACCGCCCCCACGCCGTTGCCAGGCGGGGGTGACGTCACCGTATCGGCCCCGCCCCCTCGGGGAACTCGCTCCGCCCCCGGGGCCGCCCCTCAGGGCAGGGACCCCCCCCGGCACCGCCTTCTCGTCGCGCACTCATCGTCCCCTTCGTTAGACCTGGCGTTAGACTCCTCATCAGCGCCTCAGCATCTTCTCACCTCCTCCTCATCACCCCCTCACAGCTCCCTCATCACTCCCTAATCAGCCTCCTCACAGCCCCTCACGGCCCTCTCATAACTCACTCACAGCCCCTTCCATCAGCCTCCTCATCACTCCCCTCATCACCTCCTTCACATCCCTCACAGCCCCCTTCAAGCAATCACAGAATAGGTCAGGTCGGAAGGGACCACAGTGATTCCACCTCCCTGCTCAAACAGAATTACCCAGAGCACACGGCATGGGAATGTGTCCAGACAGTTCTGGAATATCTCCACTGAGGGAGACTCCACACTATCTCTGGGCAATCTCTTCAGTGCTTGGTCACTGCATAGGAAAGAAGTTCTTCCTCATGTTCTGGTGGAACTTGCTGGGCATCAGTTCCTGCCTGTTCCTCTGGTGCCATTGCTGAGCCCCATGGAGCAGAGCCTGTACACAGGGGCACACAGGGACACACAGGCCTGAGGGCCCCCCTCAGTTTTGTCTTCTCGAGGCTGAACAGCCCCAGCCCCCTCAGCCTTTCCTTGTAAAAGAGATGTTCCACTCCATCATCTCCATAGTCTCCACGGCACTCACTTCAGGACCTCCATGTCTCTCACAGAGCAGGACGCAGCACTCCAGATATGTCTCAGCAGGGCTGAGCAGAGGTACAAGATCACCTCTCTGACTTGCTAGCAATGCTTTTCCTAATGCATACAGGATTTCTTTTGCCTTTTTGGTCTCGAAGGCTCATAAACAGCACTATCCCCCTCACCACATCCCTGCCCAGCTTCACGGCACTAAGTCCTCCTCTTCCTCTGGGTCTGGAGCACAAACCTTATGAGGAAAGGCTGAGGGAGCTGAAGGGGCTCAGGTTGGAGCCTTTCACAGAAAGCATGATTACACACTGGAATAGGTAGCTCAGATACAGTGGAGTCACCGTCCCTGGAGGAATGTTCAGCAAATACTGGACATGGCACTTAGAGCCAGGGTCCAGCTGACATGGTGCTGCCTGGTCACAGGTTGGACTGGGTGACTGAGAGGTCTTTTCCAACCTAACCATCCAATATCAATTAACATCATGCACATGTTTGTGGGCTTGTGCACTGCTTTTGAAGAGTTAATAGGGTAGGGGTCTTTTTTGTTGGGTGGGGTTTTTTTTTTACTTCAGATGCATATAGGAAAGTGCTCCAAGCTATATCAGGCTGCCACTGTTTAGATTTTTGTGGGAAACTCAGGAATGAGTGAAACAACTACTTAGAACTGAAGCAATTTAAAGAAAAAACCCTGACCCTGAGGCCAAAAGGACAAGTAAACATAGCCTGGTTTTGATGAAAATCAGGGAATATAACACAGCAGGGCCCTCTGAAATGAAAATAGTCCCTCTTCCTTGTTGCAGACATCCTTTTATGAGTGGTTCCAAATGAGCTGTTTCAGCCAAGCTCAGGACAAAATTAGCCTGAAAAGAATGTCAAGTATTTCCAGGAGTCAGCTTTTGCTTAGCATCTTTCTCATGGCACAGAAAGGGAAAATGAGTCAGATCATGAGCACTAAAGACAAAACATGAAGTCTGAGTGTATAAACAAGTATATATCATATTTTCATATGGTATTTTATCAGCTTCACCTTACTTTGAGGCAGGTGCTTCCATTTTTTTCAATTGCAGAACTGGGAATGTACAAGTCATAGTCAGAATTTCCTTGAAGCAGGTGCAGTGTTTTGCTGATAAATTGCCCCATGATGCTACCCTTAAAAGGAGAATTTTTTTTATAAAACTACAACCCTCCTGCACCCCCAGGTTTAAAGTATTTAACAAGAAGAGGAGGTTCAGGACAGAAAGGAAACATCAGCTTTAAAGTTTGAAGTTGCTCCCAGTAAAAATGCGGAAAATAACTTCCATGAGAATGAATTATCCTCATCTGTCTAATGTATTGCTTTTTTCCACTTCCTTTGTAGAGCTACATGCTAAAATAAGAAGGATAAAGGATAAGAGGAATTATACATTTTGTCTGCTGTAGCAGTTTTTACTTTTTTAAATCCTGCCACAAAGCTAAGAGTGTATGAACAAGAGGTGAGAAATAAAATGTCCATGGTGTACATGTTTATAGAGCATTGAAGGAGCTCCATGTAGCCTTCTTTCTGGAAGCTGGCCAAATCTCATTCCAGTTCATATTCACTCATTCTGACATAAATCTGCCTTTGCCCCTCCCATCAGCCTAGAACAGGCTGGAGAGCAAAGCTCTGGTTCTTGGTTCTTAGGCTGTGGACAGGTAAAATGCTGGAAATTCTGTTTTACTACAACATGCCTGATAACTCAGGCCAGGGCTGGCTCAAAGCTTCCTAGCAGCTTGAGTACAAAACCTGAATTTTATTCCAAGCCCATCTGCTCTGATGATAATGCACCAGCATCTGCTGGACCCATGCTTCAGCCTCCATCCTCTCCCCAGTTCCAGTGAGGCAGAAACGGGACGGCTCCTGAGGGAGCCCCTGTGGCTGCTGAGCCCAAGTCTCTTTCTCTGTGGGGCACTGCCTGCTTTGCTGCTGAATCCATCACCTGCAGCCTGAGCAGTTTTCTGTCTACAGCTGGGCTGTGGCCTGTGAGGTGTGTGGCACTGGCTGTGTCTGCCCCACGCTTTGCTGAGTTTGACAAGACTTCACAGCACTGAGGTTTTCAAAAGTGCGAGTCTGCTCATGTGTGACTCAGAGCAGCATGGGGACCCATATTTAGCATTCTCATATGAGTTGGCAATTGTAATACATGTAAAGAAAATACACCTGTGCCATGCTATGGACTATTTTCACTCAACTGTTAAATCACGTGACTACTTCATTTCTTTTCTCTATGCTCTATGTCTGGTGGCATGTGCTAAATTCTTATTTACCAAAAATTGCCCTCTAAATCACCTACAATGATTTAGATGACAAATTCCTTCCTCATTTTCCTTTTCAGTAAAAGCTGAAAAATTTTACAAGCCATTTTCTATTGGATGTTAGTCAATAATTGGTATTTCTGCAGTCCTTTGAAAATAGTTTTACTCATATTCTGACAGATATACAGGGAACACTGGCTCTAGCTTTTTCTTCTGACCATTCTTTCAGTTAAAGGTATAGAGAATTGATAGTCTGACTCTATGGAATTATAAAAGTGCATATTTGTTTCAGAGCACTTTCAAATCCAGTTAGGTTCCCAAAAATAACACAATTGTCTCACAAATTTGTTCAACAAAACCTCTTAAAATTGAAGATTAGCATTTTAAGTGTTTTATGGTTGAGCTTAATGGAATATCTGAACTTCAACCTTGCTTTTGAGAGAGGAACAGTTGTGACATACTTGCAGATCAAGATAATATCCACTGTTAACATCAGTAACTGCTATAATTTTATTTTACAGGAGAGATCATTGTATAGTTCCTGCTACAATTTATCACCACTGAGCTGATTTCTTTTCTCTCACAAAAAAAAAAATTGTAGTAATGACACTCTTTCCCTAGTACTGCTACAGTGAACATTTCATTTGACCTTTTTTGCCACTGTGGTCATCTTAAAATTACTCCAGTATTTCCAAATAAAGAAACCTAAACCAGGAACTTTCAAAGCTTCTCTTTAGAGTGCAAAAAATAAAGGAACTGACTTTAAAAAAAAAAAATATGTATGTCAGCTGTTACCACACAGTGGTTTTGTGTGGCACATGCACTGCAGTAATTGTACATTCCTCTTTAACCAAATAGTTTGCTTTCAAACATTCCAGCTGAGTTGATTTTTCACACTTTTAATTCTCTACTGCATTTTTCATTGCAGCAACTTCTTGCACAATGATATCCATAAAAATTGACTGGAAGCATGCAGCTTCTAGCACTGAGGAGTTAAACAGTCTGGATAAAATTTCACCTTTTCTTTTCAGCAGCCATCCCTGCCAGGCAACAACAGTACTGAAAAATAGGATTGTGTTCAGAAGTTTAAAAATTATATGGATGAGCAAACTCCCTCTGCTGGTTTGAAGCAGCAGCAGATATATTTAATTTTAAAACATATAAATTGGGAAAATATTCATTCAATGCACACAGTACTTTTCCCTTCACTGCATAATCAGTGAAGAGTGAATCTGTTTATTCCACAGAATGAGGCATGACTCTTTTAAAAAAAAAGAAATAAGGGAGAAAATAAAAAAACACAGAGCAGTTCTTTTGTAAATAAAAACTGTATAATAATGCAGATTTTCAAGCATGGGGAAAATAAAGTTTGCTCACTAATATTGAATCTTTTTTTTTTTTTACCTGTTCTGGAGGTGGTTGTATGAAGCATGTCCAGAGAAGGGAGCAGAGCCGGGGAGGGTCTCAAATAGAAGTCTGAGGAGGAGCAGCTGAGGGAGCTGGGGGGGGCTCAACCTGGAGAAAGGGAGGATCAGGGGGAACCTGGCTCTGCACAACTCCCTGACAGGAGGGGACAGCCAGGTCGGGGGTGGACAGCACAAGAGGAAATGGGATGTTCAGACTTACATCAGGAAGAATTTCATCAGTGAAAGGATTGTAAGGCACCGGAATGGGCATCCAGGGAGGTTGTGGAGTCACCATCCCTGGAACTCTTCAAGGAGGACTGAATGTGGCACTCAGTGCTTTGGTTTAGTTGACATGGTGTTGTTCAGTCAAAGGTTGGACTCAATGATCTTGGGAGGTCTTTACCAACTTTAATGATTCTCAGATTCTATCATTATTCAAAGAAAAGCAAACTTTCTTTTTCCTGTTCTTCCTACCCACTGCAGACACTCCATGAGGGACATCTTAGCAGCTACACTGAGCCACAGGCTGGACTCTTTGGGTACAGCACAGTTCCCTCCAGCCAGGACAAGAGCAACTGGTTGGAGTCTGTCTTGCAGATGATTGCTAAAGGAGGGTGAAAAACTGTAACCAGCTGGACACAGCAAGGATCACCAGAATACAGCCAGTGACACTAAGTGTGTTGGTTTGAAAGCAAAACCAGTGAGAAACTCCAAGTCAGAAGTACAATTTAATAAGAGAAAGAAGAAAAGAAGTAAAATAAAGTAAAGTAAAATAAATTCAATAGTACAAAATACTGACAGAGTCAGAATACAACCTGACACCCTGTTAGGGTGGTAGTAGCAGTCCAGATGAAATGGTCTTGTCAAAGCAGTGATCCTGTAGAGAAGGTCTGGCAGCTCTTGTCCTCTTTTCCCAGTGGAGAAAAGGCCTCCTGTGCTGTCCCAAACCCCAGATTATATCCATGTGGGAATGCTTGGCTCCTCCCCCTGGGCGGAGCATCTCACAATGGGCTGATATCATTCTATGAGTCATGTGATGGGTCCTTGATGGCTCATTAAACAGAGAGAGCTCCCGAGGGACTTATCTATGAGTCATGCAGCAAGGCATTGATGAGCCATTAGCAGAAGATAAGGGAACACTGCCCCACCTGGTTTCAACAGCTCATGAAGATGGTGATAGAATACATACTTTGGGCACTTCTTACATTTTAACCTAGGACACTAAGGAATTTGTGGGGCCGTTTTTCAAGCTCTTGAAATAATCATGTCTTAGTGCCATATTTTTCAAACCATGGAATGTGGGTCAATGCTGATCTATAAGAACTCTATAAGAAGTGGTCTGCAAATAAATGCAAATGACTTCGTAAACCAACCATATTTTGCATTCTCACTCATTAAGCAACCAACCAACTGAAATGAGGGAAATTATATGGACACTGGAAGTTTATCCTGATTTGATTTGTCCTTAACTGAAAACTGTTGTTGTAACACCACAAACATGGTTTGGTTTTTATTGGTTAAAAATCTTAGTTGGAAAAGTGGAGGAACATCAGCCAGTGGAAACAAATTCCTCTGTCCTTTGTCTCAACCACTCTTGGTCTATTTCCTCCATTATTATCAACCTCCCCCGTCAATCACATTCTTTTTGCTATAATCAGTTCGGCCTTGACTATTGAGTACTGTTCCTTTCCTCGTGTCATTTCTTTGCCACATGCCAAAAGCTCCATTTTGCTGGGCTGAGAATAAGACAGGGAGCCAGGACAAGTTTCAATTCTGTGTCCTTATTGTGACATATAAAAATACATCCTTCAAAAAGCACCCCATGTTGATTTAAACATTATTGTAGATGACAGCCTGTCCTGTACTAAATATTTTTAAAGTTCTGAATGAAGTATTAGAAATGTCACTCCTGCACAGGTATGAAATAAAGTACTGATTCTAACTGATGAATCTTAAAAGAAAAGAGCTGTGGGAGAGGGAGATGTTTGTGAAATTCAGGCTAAGTACAGGCAATGATTAATCATCTTTCTGCCATGAGGCCATTACAGCAGCAATCTGAAAAAGGAGTTGCCTATCCTGATGACAGCTATTATTTTTTCTTTGACCTCTCTTCTGAGGATGCAATTCATTTATACTGAGCTATTATGACTAATTAAAACAAAGCTGCAAACAGGCAGGGAGTGTGGAGCAGCTCTATCCACATTATGCTGATAAAAACCAGTTCACATGGACGTGCAGTCGTTAACGGTACAACCATATGTGTAGCTGTGTGTTTCAAAAATATTCTGTTTGATTTGAATGCAAGAGAGTTTTCATCTCACACTGTACATCACACTGTACTTAAGAATAAGGAGAAAAAAAGCAAACTGCTTTTCATTGGCTTTTTTTTCTCTCTAATAAATAACCATAGACCTCCCTCCTTCCTTTCTAGGTACATTTGGCATTTTGCATTTGTATTATGTCCCTTTGGCAGCCTCTGTCTGGGATTTCCTTATATTAACATTTAGCACAAAGGAATCTCATCTTCAGGGTCCAATGGGCTAATGGTTTCCTTCGGCATCTGAATAAATCAACAGCTGTGGCCTTCAGCCATTTTGTCTTTCCAAAATAAAAGTAACGGGAAGCTGCTTGTTGTTGTTGTGACAATTCTCACACATGCTCTGCGATCAGGGTACAAAGCCTTTTTTCTGCAGAGATGATTTCACACAAAACATACACCATAAGCAATGTAATTTTCCCCTCACTCCATCAGTAACAGCAATGTAGCCCAACTTGAAGTGATCAGAAGATATAAAGTTTGCTCAAAAGTCCATGAGTTTTATTAAAACATTTGATACAAATATATTTGTATCACAGTAAATGCACACACCTTATATATGTGCCTGCATTTCTGTGCCACAGGCAGGATGATGGTATCAACTGAAAGTTCATTTTATTCTAAGACAGTCACTGATACCTGTACAGGCCCTTTGTACTGGAAGTGTGGTTGCCAACAGTAGCTGAGGCACTGACACAGCAACTGGAATGTGTCACTCTTTGACACTAACCTTCTCTTTCTGGCTCTCTCACTCCTGTGCTGGTTCTGGTGCTTATATGATGGTTGTGCTCAGTAAGTTCAGTTTCAACACCCAGAAGGAAAATTTAAATCAGGGAACTGTTAGTCTTTAGAGCAGTGTGGACTTGTAGTTGAACTATCTCTGACTGGAATTTTTAAAATTCCAAATAAAACCAGTCAATCAACAAAAGGCTGGATTAGGTGCAGAAACTCTGCACAAGCTACTTGCACTCAGGGAACTATTTTGGGTGTGATTGTCTTGGGGGTGGTGTTTTGTGGTTTTGTTGTGGATTGTTTTTTAATGGAAGTACTGCAAAGACACACCCTGAAGGTTCCAGGACACCAAGACACAGCTTTCTCTCCGGAGCGTTTAGGAGAAAGGGATGTAAAGTTACCTGCAAGTTTATATTTTTCTGTATTGAGCAGGGTGCTCCCATCAATACCCCAGGTTTCCATAGAGGGACCAAGGCAAAGCAGAGCAAACACACTTCATGCCTTAAGCTCAGCACAAAGCCTCTTCTCTCTTCATCTTCCAACAATGTCAGATTGTCATTAATTTTCTTGAAACTGGCAGCTTTTCTGTGAATGCTGTTCAGCTGCTTTTGAGTTTATAAATAGCATTCCCAAAGGGCAGTCATTCTGCTCGTCTGTGGAATTGCCAGAGTTGACCAAATACCCACTGTTAGATAATTCTATAATAAAACACTGCTTCCCCTGACAATATCACACCCTCACCTTCAGCTATACCAGCTGGACTCTGTGGGCTTCTAGAGTAGGTTGATGGTTCAGTGAGGTGTATAATTATTTCCAGCAAGCTACTAAATTTTAAAAAATGTTTCCTGAATTTTTGGTTCTGAAAGTTATTATGTAAATAACTGACAAAACCATTAGGCATTACTGCAAAGAAAAAACATTGCCCAGTGCTAGAAAGGACACACATTTCTCCCTGCTTGGCCCCAGAAAAATAAAACCCTATAGATTTTTTTTTCTGTTGTCAGAAAACTCAGAATTAGAAATAGATCTATTAAATATGAAATATTTTCAATTAGAAGTGTAAGCTCTCCTCTTATTAAGGTATTTGCAACTATGAAGGGCCCCTTGGCAGCACTTTGAAGGCTTTCAGTGATTATTTTTTGTTGTTGTTGTGCAGAGTAAGAACTTCGATGTTTATCTACATTCCTGCAGGCTTGTATATCCTCTCCCTCAGGGCACTGATGCCTGCTGCCAAGAATACACATCAGGTTTTCTAGAGAGGCAGTAAAGTGAGCCGAACAGCAGACTGAGCACTTCGGAAGCACCTGATTGCCTTGTATTTTCCCTCCTAAGAAGTTGAAGTATTGGAGATTATTAATTTTTCTACAGTGTATTCCCACGAAAGCAGCAGAATATGAATTTTCTGTTTCACTCATCGGCTACAAGTGTAAATTTTGACTCTGCATTCCCACTTTCACTGTTACCAAAATCTCAGCCTGAAGGAGGAAAAGCAGCTCCTGTTCTGTTTTCAGAGCCAATGAAGGTAGAGACGCAAACAGAAGATTGGATTTACAGCCTGACAAGTAAAATGTTTCTGAATTCCCCTTCTAAGTGAGATGGTGAACTGAGATTATTGCCACTTCTCCTGATAAATGTGCAAAGAACTGCAAGGTTTTTTGTGCGTAGAGGAAAACACCACAAATGAATTAATATAGAATAGTTTGTTGCATTTTTGGACTTGCATTTGCCCATGGGAAAGTGCAGAGGGGGATGTGACAGAGATGAGGAATGTGCTCCATCCTCCAGCGTGTCCCTGAGTTGCCAAAAGTGTATCATCAAAGGCATTTGCAAACTTGAGTGTTTTCTCTAAGGAAGCAACATTTAATTAACTCATCAGCTGATTTGTAAGTTGATTATCCACAAATCTGGGCGTGGGTAACACATACTTATCTTACCAGAAGTTGAATCTTTTAGCTGGCACTCTCCCAAAAACACCCTCTCAGAGAACAGTTTGCAGACACGATGTTTACTATTCTTTTTCACTTCTCCGTCTGTGTTATTTCCAGCCCAGACTAGAAAATCAGCATCTCTGCTTCTATCTAATTTGTCCTTATGCCTTGGCCCCTCACATTAAATTCTTTCTTTTTCAGAAATTTGTATTAATAGTTATTCCAGAGCTCCTGCTATACTCAGGAACTCCCAGTCTCCATTACCTTTTGTCACAAACAAGAGGGAGAACAATAGTTTTGTTTAAACACACTGGTCTGCTAAAAGATCATATTTTCTCAGTGAGCTCCAAGAAGATATTGGTCTGATATAAGGGCAGAGAGCAACACAGGATTGAAGGGAGGAAATTTCCTGTTTCAGCCATTTTTTCCACCATAGAATCAGAGCTCTGTCATGTGAAATCAGAATTCTAAAACTTATTCTTGTTCCAGATTGTAATTAGAGCAATTTATGCAATGAATATTCTAAAAGCCACTTGCTTCTGGGGAAAGAAAAATTATTTAAGCATTCCATGTTTTTTGTCTCATGAAATGTTTATAAAGACCAGATTTAGGGAGTTTAGTTCTTTTAAAATAGTTCTCAGGCATCCCAGGTGACTTCTCTTTGATCCCTTCTCAATGAGCGAAAAATCTAAGTGTCATTGACTGGAATATTCTTTTGGATTTTAAGATGAACAGCGAGGAGAGGCTCATTTCATCTGCTTTTAGGTGTGTGTTTCAGCTACTCTGCTGATAAGGATTCACTTGACAATCTGTGGAAAGGAAGAAGCAGGCACTGATGGGAAACAGTTCATCAGGTCATGAAATAAGTGTCTGAGTGATAAAAACCCTGGAGAAGTGCCAGCATCTTTCTGATGCTTGTGGAGGGAAAGC